>WNWK01054995.1:0-11391 GCA_009830355.1 Cherax destructor
GGAGAAGAGAGGAGGAGGAGGAACCGGAGGTGGAGCGGTGTCCATCAACGTTCCAGTCTCCGTAATATATTCTGTGATAGCTTCCAGCATTTCAGAAGACAAAGATGCAGGATGTGGGACCACATTAGAGATGGGAGGAGGAGGGGGATGAGGAACAATCGGGGAGACTATAGACTGTACTAAATTAGGGGGTGAGGAAATGGAAGAGGGAACTGTCAAAGGGGTTTGGGAGGGGACAAGAGTGGAAGCAACCTGGGAAGGGACAGTAGAGGAAGAAATTTGGGAGGGTACTGGGTATGAAGGTATTGAACGAGGAGGAGGATGAACCTCCACACACGTTACAGAACTAGTTGGAGGTGAAGAACCAGGCACGGAAACTGGGAAGGAAAAATGTGCAGGTTGGAGAAGGAAAGGAGGGATGAGAGGAGTTTAACAATGGGGATTTTATGGTGGACTTCTGAGGAGAGGGGCAATGAGGAGGAGGGGTGGGACGAGGGTGGGTAGACACAGAACTGTGCGAGTGAGTAGAGGTAGAGGTGAGAACAGAATGGAGAGTCGAGGTAGGGACCTCGGAGTCTAGGACAGCAAAAGAATTCGAGACAGGGGTGACTGAGGATGGGGTGACCACAGAGGAAGCTGCGGGAGGTGGGGCCCCAGAAGTGGGGGGACGTTTAGCAACGCGGGAATAGGAAATACAGGGAAGTCTCCCTTGAAGGCGTAGATGAGAGACAGCCATAGCATATGGGAAACCTGCCTCTTTGAGACAGCGGATTTCATGCTCATTTAAGTAAACTTGACAATGGCGAGAGTAAGATGGGTGCGCCTCACAACAATTAAGGCAAGAGGGAGGCAGACTACATGAAGAATTGGCATGGTCGTCGGCACCACAGACTGGGCATTCGACCATGGACCTGCAATATTTTGCCGGATGACCAAAACACCAGCAGTTTCTACACTGTTGTGGTATAGGGATCACCTTACAAACTTGTAAACGGTGTCCCGCAATGTAGACCTAGGGCGGAAGTTCACGGCAGTTAAATGAGCTAATTGCAAGGATATCATCTTCGCCTATGGGCAGGGAGGACAAAAGTGTCAACTTTGAGGATAGGGAGGTCTTGGAGCTGAAGCTGCTCCAGAATGTCATCACCACATGTCTGGAAATTCCGTTGGACAATGGTGTGCGGTAAAATGACAGTACCACTACAAGAATTGAGAGAATGATGTTTGTCAATAGTGATAGGAATAGTATCTATGGTTGTAAGGAGAGAAAGATCGTGAGCTTGGCCAGCATTCTGGACCATGATGATGCGAGTGCCGCTCTTGAGAGCGTGAAAGGAGATATCTTTACCTACATGGCATAGAAGAGCCTTACCAATACTATGATTGGAAAGATAGGCAGTAGAAGAAGTCGGTCTTAGAGTAAAAAACTTTGTCCATTGTGTTGTGTGAAACAAAGTGTTTAACCCTTTGGGGGTCGCCAGGCCCTCTCCCAAACTCGTTCTCAGGGTCGCAAATTTTTCGGAAAAAAACAATTATTTTTTCTTATGAAATGATAAAGAATCTTTCCGATCATAACGACATCAAAATTATGGAATTTGATCGAAAACTAACGGAATTATGCTTTCGCGAATTTAGCGGTATCGATGACATTTATGCATTGGCGTAATTTATTTACCGATTTCAACTACCAATAAGGTGGTCAGAAATTGGCAATTTGGCCAATTTCACACAAATTTCAAAAGATGCCAATTTCAAAATAGGGTCCAGAATAAATGACAAACATTCCTGGCACTCAAATAACACTTTATCTGTTCATTAGTCACGTCTCCAGGCCCCTTTTACATTAGTTTTGCTTTCCATTTTGAATTTTTATTCTCACAAAAAATAGAAGATTTACTGTTATGTATACAACTTCATCATTGTAAAAATGATATAAATAATATCAGCGCACTTGTGCAAGGATATTAGACTACCCAGTTGATGTGTATTGGATGCATAGCATGTTTTGTTTACTCTTGATTATTATAATCAAATAAAAGCGCTAAACCACAGGGGTTATACAGCGCTGCAGGTTATTGCAGGATGCAGGGAGAATGGGTTGTAAGAGGGAGATGGATGATTAGTAGGGTATGGATTATTATTATAATCAAATAGAAGCGCTAAACCACAGGGGTTATACAGCGCTGCAGGTTATTGTAGGATGCAGGGAGAGTGAGTTGTAAGAGGGAGATGGACGATTAGTAGGGTATGGAGTGCTAGATGACCATGGGTAGTGCAGGGGTGGAGGGTAGCAAGAGATCGAGGTAGAAGGGACTGAGGGAGGTGCTAGAGGTATAATCTTCAGAGTTTGTGTAGTAAGTCAGTTTCTGTCAAAAAGTCAATGAGAGAGTCAGGATTAAAGGAGGGTCCATCTGCAAGAAGTGAAGGTAAAGAAAGGGCCGCAGAGCGAAGACGTCGTTGGAGGTAAATTCTGCGTGCTCGTTGATAGAGTGGGCAGTCCAACAGGATATGTCGAACAGACACTGGAACCTGACAATGCTCACAGAGAGGGGCAGGGAGCCTCTCCATGAGATACCCGTGAGTAAGACGAGTGTGGCCGATGCCAAGACGGGAGAGTGTAGTCTCCCAACCTCGACATTGGTGACAAAAAGAAGGCCAGAAACCTATAACCGGTTTAATAGAATGAAGTTTGTCATTCAGCAGGTCAGACCAGCGTTGTTGCCAACAGGTGCGAAGGTGGGTAGCAATGACCACAAAATAGTCCGTGAAAGGAACACCTCTATATGAAACTGGAAGGTCATGTACTGCTGACCGCGCAGCAGTGTCTGCCTGTTCATTGCCCAGTACGTCAACATGACCAGGGACCCAACAAAAGATATCTTTATGCTTGCTAAAGATACGGCGTAACCAAAGGTGGATACGAAGAACTAGGGGGTGAGGTGTATCAATTTTACGGATAGCCTCTAAAGCACTAAGGGAGTCTGAAACGACCACAAATGGTGATACAGGCATAGATGCAATACGGATAAGTGCCACAAGAATGGCATACAATTCAGCCGTAAATATGCTAGCCGAGGGTAATAGATGCCCTCGTACGACGCTGTCCGGAAACACTGCTGCGAATCCGACGCTGTCAGATGACTTTGAACCATCGGTGTATACTGCGATGGCATGGGAATGAGAACGGAAATGGTCTAGAAAGAAAGAGCGAGAAGCCGCCGTAGGCAGTTGGGCTTTCGCGCAAGGTAGAGGAATAGAACAGACACGGACAGCAGGAACTTCCCAAGGGGGTAGAGGAAAGGGTGAAGCCACATGAACATATAAAGGCGGAAGCTGAAGGGAAGACGAGTGAATGCAGACGAAGAGAAAAGGGACGAAGTAAACAGGGGCGACGAACAAATAACGAGCGTCTACTAACATCTGTGACAATCCTATACATGGAAGGATTGCGGAGGTCATGAGAGCGAACATAATAGTGAATGTAATGTGCATCGCGACGATCGGACAAGGATGGAATGTTCGCTTCTACATAGAGGCTCTCAACCGGGGAAGAACGAAAAGCACCAAGGCATAAGCGTAATCCCTGGTGATGGATGGGATTAAGACTGGAAAGAGTGGCAGGAGAGGCTGCCGAATATATCTGGTCACCATAATCGAGTTTCGATAGAATTAGGGCCGAATGTAGACGAAGGAGAGTTCTACGATCAGCTCCCCATGAAAGATATGCAAGGGTTTTAAGGAGGTTCAGCCGGCTATGACAAGTTGCCTTCAGCGAGGTAATATGAAGTTTCCAGGACAATCTGCGGTCAAACAGGAGGCGGAGAAACCTGACTGTATCACGTTCTGGGATACGTTTGCCGTATAGGTACAATGGATGATCAGAGACCACTGAACGTCTAGTGAACGTAATTTGATGAGTTTTGCCACTAGAAAATATAAACCCGTGAGTGGTGGCCCAATCAGAAACCCGGTTGATGGCATGCTGGAGGGATTATTATTATTATAATCAAATAGAAGCGCTAAACCACAGGGGTTATACAGCGCTGCAGGTTATTGTAGGATGCAGGGAGAGTGAGGTGTAAAAGGGAGATGGACGATTAGTAGGGTATGGAGTGCTAGATGACGGTGGGTAGTGCAGGGGAGGAGGGTAGCAAGAGATCGAGGTAGAAGGGACTGAGGGAGGTGCTAGAGGTATAATCTTCAGAGTTTGTGTAGTAAGTCAGTTTCTGTCAAAAAGTCAGCAAGAGAGTCAGGATTAAAGGAGGGTCCATCTGCAAGAAGGGAAGGTAAAGAAAGGGCCGCAGAGCGAAGACGTCGTTGAAGGTAAATTCTGCGTGCTCGTTGATAGAGTGGGCAGTCCAACAGGATATGTCGAACAGACACTGGAACCTGACAATGCTCACAGAGAGGGCAGGGAGCCTCTCCATGAGATACCCGTGAGTAAGACGAGTGTGGCCGATGCGAAAACGGGAGAGGTAGTCTCCCAACCTCGACATTGGTGACAAGAAGAAGGCCAGAAACCTATAACCGGTTTAATAGAATGAAGTTTGTTATTCAGCAGGTCAGACCAGCGTTGTTGCCAACGGGTGCGAAGGTGGGTAGCAATGACCGCAAAATAGTCCGTGAAAGGAACACCTCTATATGAAACTGGAAGGTCATGTACTGCTGACCGCGCAGCAGTGTCTGCCTGTTCATTGCCCTGTACGTCAACATGACCAGGGACCCAACAAAAACAATATCTTTATGCTTGCTAAAGATACGGCGTAACCAAAGGTGGATACGAAGAACTAGGGGGTGAGGTGTATCAATTTACGGATAGCCTGTAAAGCACTAAGGGAGTCTGAAACGACCACAAATGGTGACTCAAGCATAGATGCAATACGGATAAGTGCCACAAGAATGGCATACAATTCAGCCGTAAATATGCTAGCCGAGGGTAATAGATGCCCTCGTACAACGCTGTCCGGAAACACTGCTGCGAATCCGACGCCGTTAGATGACTTTGAACCATCGGTGTATACTGCGATGGCATGGGAATGAAACGAAGTGGTCTAGAAAGAAAGAGCGAGAACCGCCGTAGGTAGTTGGGCTTTCGCGCAAGGTAGAGGAATAGAACAGACACGGACAGCAGGAACTTCCCAAGGGGGTAGGGGAAAGGGAGATGTCACATGAACATATAGAGGTGGGAGCTGAAGGGAAGACATGAGTGAATGTAGACAAGAGAAAAGGGACGAAGTAAGCAGGGCGATGAACAAATAAGAGCGCCTACTAACATCTGTAACAATCCTATACATGGAAGGATTGCGGAGGTCATGAGAGCGAACATAATAGCGAATGCAATGTGCATCTCGACGATCAGACAAGGATGGAATGTTCGCCTACATAGAGGCTCTCAACCGGGAAGAACGAAAAGCACCAAGGCATAAGCGTAATCCCTGGTGATGGATGGGATTAAGGCTGGAAAGAGTGGCAGGAGAGGCTGCCGAATATATCTGGTCACCATAATCGAGTTTCGATAGAATTAGGGCCGAATGTAGACGAAGGAGAGTTCTACGATCAGCTCCCCATGAAAGATGTGCGAGGGTTTTAAGGAGGTTCAGCCGGCTATGACAAGTCGCCTTCAGAGAGGTAATGTGAGGTTTCCAGGACAATCTGCGGTCAAACAGGAGGCGGAGAAACCTGACTGTATCACGTTCTGGGATACGTGAGCCGTATAGGTACAATGGATGATCAGAGACCACTGAACGTCTAGTGAACGTAATTTGATGAGTTTTGCCACTAGAAAATTTAAACCCGTGAGTGGTGGCCCAATCAGAAACCCGGTTGATGGCATGCTGGAGGGAAACTGCAATGAGGTGACAGTCAGTACCTGCACAAGCTATAGCAAAGTCATCCACATAGAGCGATGACCAAATATTGGATGGGAGAACAGATGCCAGATTATTTATAGCAAGCAGAAAAAGTGTTGTGCTCAGAACACATCCCTTGGGGACACCTTCAGCTTGGACAAATTCCGGGAGAGTTCATTACTAACCCGGACCCGGAAATGTCTGTCAGTTAAGAAAGCCTTAAGAAAGAATGGTAGGTTGCCTCGGAGGCCTAAGGAGTGGGCCTGGGCCAAGATATTATATCTCCAAGTTGTATCATAAGCCTTCTCAAGGTCGAAAAAGATAGCGATAACCTAATGGTTATTCGCAAAGGCATTACGAATATACGTATTGTGAGTCTCTAAATACCACATCAAACGTCTATTAACTAGACGTTCCATCACCTTGCAAACTGCACTGGTAAGAGCGTGGGATGGTAGTGAGAGGGATCATGTCCCGTAGCACCTGGTTTTCGAAAAGGGAGAACAATAGCAACTTCCACAGCTGGGGAAGAACTCCTTGCGACCATATGAGATTAAAGAGTCAAGAGGACAGTAAGAGCAGACTGATGTAAATGCTGTAGCATACGAATATGCATGCCGTCTGGCCCAGCTGCCGATGATCGGCAAGCAGAGTGTTGCCTCAGTTCCTGAAGGGTAAAAGGCACATTATAGGATTCTTCTCTAAGAAAAAGAAAAATCTAAGGGCTTTACCCTCGCTGGCAGACTTAGAAGAAATAAAGCGAGGGGCATAGATGGAGCCCTGAGAAGTGGGACCAGATGATTACCAATTTCAGTGGCAACGGCAAGAGGGTGTGTATATCGACACCGGCAATCTGAAGAACAGGAGCCGGGTCGGGAAAACCACTTAATTCCCTTTCTTCCAAACTGCACTCATCGAGGAAGCCAGTGACAGTAAAATGTAATCTCGCCAACAAGTCTTTAGCATCACGTATGACACAGCGAAGCTCTCTTCTGCTTAAAATCAAGGAGTCTCTCTGTGGTTCTGTTATACAGATACCTGCCCCACGCAGGCGTTTCAAACGAACTGCCTGAGCATAAGCAGGAACCACGAAGGTACGCACTTCTGAGAATGTTTGCCGGAGGTTTGGGAATAGAATGTGAAGCCGTGTGAAGATGGAGGACGAAGAGAATGTAAAACCTCATCAATGGAGGGAGAGGAAGGAACCTCATGAAAGCAGAAGATGTCGTAAAGGTCCCATTTGCCCGGTCAAATTACCAGCGTGGGCAACGAGGAGGTGGAAAAACAAAGGGGGACTTAAGGATGATTGGAAAATGATTGCTGTCATGTAAGTCGGGAGGACAGACCAGGTGAAGTCAAGGACTGTTGAGGAAGAGCAGATGGAAAAGATCAACAGGAGAAAGAATGAGTTCGAGGATCAAAATGGTAGGGAGTACCCGTATTTAAAACATGGAGGGAGTCACAGTCGACCCCCCCCAGAAAAATGGTGTGTGTTAAATCGCCAAATAACAGAAGGGGTGGTGGTAAGGAAGAAACCAGAAAATCAACATCTGGGATAGACAATGCCCCAAGGGGAAGATATAAGAACAGAGTGTATCCCTTTTCAAGTGGATGCGGACTGCGTGTAATGTAAGGAAGAAGAACATAGAGCTGACGGTATGGGAACACCAGTGGGTATAAGAAGAGCATTTTCATTTAAGGTTCCATCGGAAAAAGGATCCGATGAATATAACAAATCATAGCCTGAAAAGGGCCTGATAACAGTGGATTGTAATTTGGGTTCTTGCAAACAGATCCCAATAGGGAAAACTGGGAAACAACACCTGAAATTCACCCGGTTACCCTGAGGCTTCGAATATTCCACTGCAAATAAGCCATGATTTATGGAGAGAAAGATATGTCGAAGAAAGAGGAATCTATGGACTAGGGTTAGAAAAGTCCGCGTGTGGAGTCAGCGGAATATCTGTAATCAAAGGAGTAGGACGCTGTGAAGGAAGGAGGGGGTAGACGGAGAAGAAAGAGGAGGAGGAACCAGAGGTAGAGCGGTGTCCATCAATGTTCCAGACTCTGCAATAAATTCTGCTATACTTCAGATTTTCGGAAGACAAAGATGTAGAATGTGGGACATTAACAATGGAAGGAGGAAGTGAGCAACCATCGGGAGACTATAGACTGTACTAAAGTAGAGGGCGAGGAGATGGAAGAGGAAACTGTCGAAGGGGCTTGGGAGGGGACAGGAGTGGAAGTGGCCTAGGGAGGGACAGTCAGGGAAGGAACTTGAGAGGGGACAGGGGATGAAGATATTGGATGAGGAGGAGGATGAACCTCCACATGTTACGCTAGTCGGAGGTGAAGAACCCCAATAGGGATTTTTGCCGGACTAATGAGAAGGGGGCACTGAGACTTAGGTGGGGGATGAGGGGTAGACACAGAACTGTGCGAGTGAGTAGAGGAAGGAGAGTGGACAGTATGGGATGCGAGGTAGGGACCTGGAGCCAAGAACAACAAAAGGTTCGAGACAGGGTGCGGAGGATGTTGTAACCACAGAGGAAGTGAAGTTGGGACCCCAGAAGTGGGCGACGTTTACCAATGCAAATGGAAATACGGGGAAGTCTCCCGTAGTAGATGAGAGACGGCCATAGGATATGAGAAGCCTTCCGCCTCTTTGAGACAACAGATTTCCCGCTCATTCAAGTAAACCTGACAACAACAAGAGTACGATAATTGTGCCTCCATGACAGTTAAGGCAAGAGGGAGGTAGAGTACAAGAAGGACTGGCATGGTGTAGGCACCACACACTGGGCATTGGCCATGGACCTGCAATATTTTGCTGGATGACCAAAACGCCAGCAGTTTCTACTGTTGTGGTGTAGGGGTCACCTTTGAACTTATGGCGTTAACCTGCAATGTAAACGAAGGTGGAGTTCACGCAGTCAAATGTTGAAACATATTGCAAGGATAACGTCTTTCCATTGGCAGGGAGGACAAAAAGTGTCCCTTTAAGAATAGGGAGTTCTTGGAGCTCAAGCTGCTCCAGAATGTCATCACCATATTCTGGAAATTCGTTGGACAATGGTGTGGGGTAAAATAGACAGAACCACTACAAGAATTGAAGAATGATGCTTGTCAATAGTGTAGGAACAGTATCTATAGTCGTAAGAAGAGAAAGATCACGAAGCTTAGCCAGCTTTCTGGACCTGATGATCGCGGTACGCTCTTGAGACGTGAAATGAGATATCTTTACCAACATGGTGTAGCAGAGCCTTACCAATACTATGATCTGAAAGATGGTATTAAGGAGAAGTGGTCAGAAGTAAAAACTTTTCATTGGTATGTAAACAAAAGTTTAAGGAGTGCATGATGAGCTGTGTTTCCGAGATGAACAGAAGGAAGTGTGAATCGTCATATAAAGGGTCGTGGTTGTTTGTGTGCGAGACTAGGGGTGGTCCGGCGTGTGACGGGCGGCATCGAAAATTGCTGCACCGTTAAGGGAACGCGAATCAAGGTCAAAGAATAGCGGAAGGTTAGACGTATCGAAAGGGCATGGATCCCTGGTACCGAAGCAGGTGACGAACAACCTAGTAAGAGGTACAGGGGTATTAGAGTTGTCGAAGAGTTGTCCATTAACGAGTAGGGTCAGGGCAGGTGCGGTATCAAGAAGGGGCCCGGGGGTAGCTTCACGGATTAGGGCATCATGGTCAGGTTACTTCTTTCTTTTTGTTTAAGAAAAAAAGAAAGAAAGGAAAATAAAAGAAAAGATTAAAAAGAGGGGAACGTGGAGGAATAGCTCCTAGGAGGAATGAAAAGGGCGTAAATCCCCCGCGCCCAAGAGGACCTCAACACCGCAAGTAGTGCAGATGCTGCATGGAACCCGTGCCATACCCTACCCTTCATGCCAGTAAACCAGCAATCCGGGATAGCAACCTCCATCCAGAGCCACCTCGCGGACAAGAAGCCCCGGAATCGAAAGGTGGCCTCAGAGATACACCCGTCGCCCAAAAGACACCAAGGCCCCCCGGGAGACCGGAGAGGTTGGGACATCCCAAAGCGATCCAGAGTCCACGGCAAACCACACCACCACCAAGAACCTCAATGGAATGGGATTGGGCCACATTTGCCCTTCCCCCTACCTAGGAACTAGAATGCCTGTGGAAAGCTCCCAGGGTAAAAATGGGAAGAATAAGGAGGGATGAGGAGGAGGAGGAAAGGGAAAAGGGAGGATGCGGAAGATGGGAAAGGGGAGGGGGTTGGGAGGTAGTGGGTTCGGTCTGAGGAAGAAGACCAAGAGGTCCAATTCCTCGACCGATAACCCTCTTACTGCGACAAGGAGCCCCTTTTAAGAGGAATGGTCCTGAATAAACAATGAAGACATTCCTGGCACTAAAATAAGATTTTCTCTGTTCATTAGTCATGTCTTTAGGCCCCCTCTTATATACTCTTGCTTTCTATTTTTATTTTTTATTCATACAAAAATAGAAGATTTACTCTTATGCAACTACTGCATTATTGTAAAAATTGTATAAATAATATCAGTGAACTTGTGAAGAATATTAGATTCACCAGTTGGCGTGTATGGCCGCCCTGGACATGAATTGTTTACTCTTGAACATTGGCAAAAATCAGACATTTCCCTTCTTTGAGCTCAATTTCAAGGTCGTTTTCATCATGAAACTAATCAAAATCATCTCTATTTCTGTAATATGTTTTCCATTCTATTGAATGAGACCATGAAAAGAAAATACAACCATAAATACTATACGAAAATACACCCTAAAGTCGGCGTTTTAATCCAATAACATGGTGGAGTTTTTTCTCATTATCACTGCGTGCTGCAGATTTTTATACTGTGCATCTCACATGTGGGCCTACCAGCTTTCTCCCGCTTGATCGAAGCCGCTAGAATTTTTGAGTATACAGTGGACCACCGAGGTTTGGTCATAATCCGTTCCAGGAGCTAGACCTTAACTCGAACTGTTCGAAAGTCGAACCCTTATTTCCTAAGAATTAATGTAAAACAATTAATCCGTTCCACACACACAAAAATATTCACAAAAAATTAATTTTGTAAAGATTAACTATAGTTTACATACACAATACATAAACATAATATAAAGTAATAAATTTATAATTAAACATTTAAATAACATTTATTACCTTTATTGAAGAGATTTGCTGGCATTTGGAAGATAGGTAGGAGGACAGGGGAAGGGGCTTAGTGTTTGGAAGGAATCCCTCCAAACGACTTCAGGTAACAAGTCCCTCTCTGGGGTTACTTCCCTTCTTTGTCTTTTTAATCCCACTAGGACCAAGCTTGAGAGTCATTAGACCCTGTCTAGAAAAATAACTGTCAAGAGTGCTCTGTTTCTCGTGCCTCTTTAACATTTTCCTGAAGTGCAATACTTGTTGCAGAGATGGCTTATTTCAGCTTGCTCAGGGTGGTGTTTTTCAACAAATGCCTGCCTTAGTCACATAGAACAAATTTCCTTAATCTCTGAAGAAGTTACTACCTCACCTGTCCATCCTCCTCCTGTAATCAATTTCC
>WNWK01054996.1:0-11391 GCA_009830355.1 Cherax destructor
AAGAGTCTTCAATAAAGGTAAAACTGATTCAAATGTTAATTTATCCATTAAAATTAGTGATTTATATTTATTTCTCATTTTTTCTGTATGTAAAACTATAGTATTTATTCTTTAAAAAATGAATTTTTGCTAAACATTTTTGGGTTTAAACGGATTAATTGTATTTACATTATTTCTTATGGGAAAAATAAGTTCGTCTTTTAACCAGTTCAAGTTGGGGCCTAGCTCCTGGAATGGATTACGACCGATACTCGGGGTCCACTGTATAATAATATAATATAATAACAATAAAAATAATAATAATAATATGTATAATAATAATACATGTACAGTCATACCTCGGTTAATGATATTAATCCGTCAGAGAGGGCATATCTTTAACCGAAACAATCGTTAACCGAATCAATTTTCCCCATAAGAAATAATGGAAATAAAATTAATCCGTCTAAGACTTCCAAAAGTACAGTGGACCCTCGGTTAACGAAAGTTTCGGAAAACATAAGCTTTTTTCGTAATCGGTTAGCGAAAAAGTCCTCGGTTACTGAAAGGTATTAGACGTGTCCGCCTGCTCCGCGCAAGCGCAGGACGCCAGTAAAGCGTTGTTTACCATTGAGAGAACATTACCCAGCACGCTCTTCAACGATTCACAATATATTTGGTGTATTTTTTGGTGGTTTTAGTTATTGCCACTGTGAAATAAGTCACCATGGGTCCAAAGAAGCTTCCTAGTGGCACCCCTGGGGTAAAGAGAGTGAGGAACACCATCGAACTGAAGAAGGAAATCATAGAAAAATATGAGAGTGGTGTACGTCTGAGTGATCTTGCCAGGATGTACAAGAAAACTCCATCTACTATCGGCACTATCCTGGCACAGAGAAATGAGATCAAGAAAGCTAATGTTGCAAAAGGGGTTAATTTGTTAACGAAACAAAGATCGAAAACAGTGGATGAGGTTGAGAAGTTGTTGTTGGTGTGGATCCATGAAAAACAGAGAGCAGGTGATAGTATTTCTATGGCGATAATTTGTGAAAAGGCAAGGAAGTTGCACACAGATCTTGTGAAGACAATGCCTGCAACCAGTGGTGAGGAGAGTGATTTTAAAGCCAGCAAAGGCTGGTTTGAGAAGTTTAAGAAACGTAGTGGCATACACAATGTTGTGAGGCATGGTGAGGCAGCCAGCGCAGACAAACGTGCAGCTGAAAAATTTGTGCTGGAATTCAAGGGGTTCGTAGAGGCTGAACAATTCCTCCCCCAACAAGTGTTTAATTGTGATGAAACAGTCCTGTTTTGGAAGAAAATGCCCAACAGGACCTACATTACTCAGGAGGAAAAGGCACAGCCAGGACACAAGCCTATGACAGACAGGCTAACTCTTATGATGTGTGCCAATGCCAGTGGTGATTTTAAAGTGAAGCTTTTACTGGTGCATCACGCAGAAAATCCCAGACCCTTCAGGAAACACGGTGTTGACAAGAATAAATTGTGTGTGCATTGGAAAGCTAACACCAAGGCATGGGTCACTACAGAGATTTTCAAGGAATGGATGACTGGAGTGTTTGGCCCTAGTGTGAAGAAATACCTCCTGGAAAATAAATTGCCACTCAAGTGCCTCCTGCTACTGGACAATGCTCCTGCTCATCCTCACAACTTGTAAGAGTTGTTGCCTGACAACATAAATTTCATCAAAGTGAAGTTCTTGCCTCCTAACACCACTCCTCTCCTCCAGCCCATGGACCAGCAGGTCATTTCCAACTTCAAGAAACTGTACACCAAAGCACTGTTTCAGAGGTGCTTTAATATGACCAATGACTCTGAATTGACCCTAAGAGAGTTCTGAAAAGAACACCTCAATATCGTGCATTGCATAGGCCTTATAGGTAAGGCTTGGGAGGAAGTGACTTCCAGGACTCTGAACTCTGCTTGGAGACCACTGTGGCCGAATTGTGTCCAAGAGAGGAATTTTGAAGGATTTGAGGCTGACCCTGACCCTGACGACCCTGTGCCTGTTGTGGAACATGTTGTGGAAGATATTGTGGAATTGGGGAACAGCCTGGGGTTGGAGGTGAGTGGTGAGGATGTGGAAGAGTTGGTGGAGGAGCACAGGGTAGAGCTAACAACTGAAGAGCTGAAAGAGCTTCATCTGGAACAGCAACAGACCACAGCTGAGGTTATTGCTTCACATGAAGAGAGAGAGAGAGAGATAAGGAGGTGCCTTCTTCAGTGCTTAAGGAGATGTGTACAAAGTGGAATGAGTTGCAAACATTTGTTGAAGGATACCACCCTGAGCAAGCTGAAATGAGCCTTCTGTGCAACCACTTCAGTGACAGAGCCATGTTGTACTTCAGAAAAGTGTTGAAGAGTCGCCAGAAACAGAGGACTCTGGACAGCTACTTCACCAGCCAGGGGTCTAGTGACTCTCAAGCTGGTCCTAGTGGCATTAAAAGACCAAGAAGGGAAGTAACCCCAGAGATAGACTTGTTACCTGAAGTCCTTTTGGAGGGGGATTCCCCTTCCAACCCCTAACACCCTGCTCCAATCATCATATATATCTTCCAGATGCCTGCAAGTCTCTTCAATAAAGGTAAGTAGAAGTTATTTTTTTTTATTTTGAGTGATTATTTTTTTGTGGAACGAATTAATTGTATTTACATTATTTCTTATGGGAAATAAGGTTTCAGATAATGAAAGATTCAGATTAAGTAATAGCTCCTGGACCGGATTAATTTCGTTAACCGAGGGTCCACTGTAGTTAAATAAAATATTTTTTAGAACTTTTTGACATTAAATAATACACAATTTAATGAACAATAAATAAATACACATGTAAATATTGTACAATAACATGTCACTTACATTTATTGAAGAGTTGTTGATGTGTGGAGGATGGGAGGAGGGGAGAAGGTGGAGTAGTATGCAAGTGTTTGGAAGGGAATCCTTCCATTAACACTGCAGGTACCAAGTTCTTTTCTGGGGTTACTTCCTTTTCTTTGAATGCCACTAGGACCAGCTTGAGAGTCACTGGACCTCTTTCTAACAATAAATCTGTCCAGGGAGCTCTGTGTCTGGCGATTCTTTAACACATCCCTGAAATGACACACCACTGTGTCATTGTACAGGTTGCCAGCACGGCCTGCAACAGCATGGTTAGGGTGATATTCATCCATAAAGCCTTGCACATCACTCCATTTGGCACAGATCTCCCTAATCCTTGAAGAAGGCATCTTCTTCCATCTCGGTTCCACCTCCTCCTCCTCTGAACCATTGTCCTGACCTCTGGTCTCTTGTTCCAGTTGCTGTTGAAGCTCTTGCAGATCTTCAGTGGTTAACTCTTCCTTGTGCTCCACCACCAACTGTTCCACATCCTCACCACTCACCTCTAACCCCATAGACTTGCCCAATTCCACAATTTCTTCCACAACAGGCTCAGGCTCATGCTCAGGGTTCTGAGGCTCAGCCCCAAAACCTTCAAAATCCCTCTCTAGGACACAGTCTGGCCACAATTTTCTCCAGGCAGAGTTCAAAGTCCTGGTAGTCACTCCCTCCCAAGCCTTACCTATAAGGTTTACACAATGCAGGATATGGAAATGGTTTTTCCAAAAGTCTCTTAGGGTTATATTCATGTCTGTGGTCACATCAAAGCACTTTTGAAACATTGCTTTGGTGTAGAGTTTTTTAAAGTTTGCAATGACCTGCTGGTCCATGGGCTGGAGGAGAGGAGTGGTATTAGGGGGCAAGAACTTCACTTTGATGAATTTAAACTCCTCCACAATTTTCTCTACCAAGTTTGGAGGATGACAAGGAGCATTGTCCATTATCAGGAGGCACTTAAGTGGCAAATTATTGTGCAATAGATATTTCTTCACACTGGGGCCAAACACGCCATTGAACCACTCTAAGAAAATGTCCTTTGTGACCCATGCCTTTTTGTTAGACCTCCACATCACACACAAGTTAGACTTGGTGACATCGCATCTGCCAAACACTCAGGGATTTTCAAAAAGATACACCAGTAAAGGCTTCACTTTGCAATCACCACTGGCATTAGCACAAAGCATCAAAGTTAGCCTGTCTTTCATAGGCTTATGTCCTGGCTGTGTCTTTTCTTCCTGAGTAATGAAGGTCCTGTTGGGCATTTTCTTCCAAAACAGGCCTATTTCATCACAATTAAACACTTGTTGGGGGAGGAATTGTTCAGCCTCTATGTACTCCTGGAATTCAGGCACATATTTTTCAGCCGCAATTTTGTCAGAACTGGCTGCCTCACCATGCCTCACAACACTATGTATGCCACTTCGATTCTTAAATTTGTGAAACCAGCCTCTGCTGGCTTTAAATTCGCTCACTTCAGCACTCGTTGCAGGCATTTTCTTAACGAGATCATCATGCAACTGCCTTGCTTTTTCACATATTATTGCCTCCGAAACACTATCTGCTGCTAACTGTTTCTCGTTGATCCACACCAACAACAACCTTTCCACATCTTCCAGCACTTGTGATCTCTGTTTTGTGATCACAGATGAACCTTTTGCAACAACAGCTTCCTTGATTTTACTTGTATATTTCTTGGCCACAATGGTAGCGATGGTAGAAAAGGCTTTACCATACAGCCTGGCCAGCTCAGTGATACGCACTCCACTTTCATATTTTTTTATTATCTCCTTCTTCAGTTCTATCGTATTTCTGTTCCTCTTTGTCATAGGCTTACCACTAGGAGCTTTCCTTGGACCCATGGTAGCTTATTTAGCAGTTGCAAGCACTAAAAACAGTGGAATAATGACAATATACTGGTATGAATGCGTGGGTGGAGTGGGTGGTGGTCGCTCTCGCTTGTAAACAATAGCACACTGACGCTCCCTGGAGTGCGCGCTCAGCTGGGCGCCATGCAGACACGTCCGGTATGAATGTCGTTAACCGAAGCAAACATTGTTAACCGCAATCATCTTTTTTACGTCATAAATATCGTTAACCGAAAATATCGTTAACTGACAGCATCGTTAACCGAGGTATGACTGTACAGTGGACCCTTGCTATTTGAACATAATCCATTCCAGGAGCTTGTTCTTAACATGAAATGTTCGAAAGGCGATTTAATATTTCCCATAAGAAATAATGGAAATACAATTAATCCATTCCAGAAACCCAAAAACATTAAAAAATAATATAGAGTGGACCCCCGGTGTTCGTTATTTTTTTGTACCAGAATGCTGTTCAAGTGCCATTACCAAACAAATTTATTCCCATAAGGAATAATGTAAAGTAGATTAGTCCTTTTAGACCCCCAAAAATACACTTACAAAAGCATTTAAAAAAATACACTAACATAAAAGGGCGAGTTTGGAGCAGGACGAACCCCGGGGGTCCACTGTATTTTAATAAAATTAAGCTTCTACATACACAAAAGAATTACATACTACGTACTACTAAAAGTATTAGTAAATAAATGCAGGTATTTTTACTTACCTTTATTGAAGATTGTTGATGGCATATGGAAGATAGGGAGGAGGAGGAGGGAGGGAGGGGTTAGTGTTTGGAAGGAGAATCCCTTCCAAAAGGACTTCAGGTATCAAAGCCCTATCTGGGGTTTCTTCTCTTTGGTCTTTTAATCCCACTACGACCAGGTTGAGAATCATTGACACTTTAACAAAATAACTATCCACAGTCCTCTGATTCTGGCGCCTCTTTAACATGTTCCTGAAGTAGGACATTGTTTGGTCACTGAACACGCTGCTATGGCTTGTTTGAGCTTGCTCAGGGTGATATTTCTCCACAAACCTTTGAACATCGTTCCACTTTGAACAAATCTCTTAATCTCTGAAGAAGGCACCTTCTTCAGTCCCTCTTCCTCCTCCTTCTCCCATGAATCAATAGCCTCAAATCTGGTCTTATGCTCTTCCATTTCCATCTGTTGCAGCTCTTCAGTTGTTAGCTCTACCCTGTGGTCCTCCACCAACTCTTCCACATCCTCGCCACTCACCTCCAAACCCAGGAATTTGCTCAATACCACAATACCTTCCACAACAGGCTCAGGGTCGTCGGCAGGGTCAGGGTCAGGGTCAGTCTCAAACCCTTTAAAATCCCTCTGTTGAACACAACCTGGCCACAGTGGTCTCCAAGAACAGTTCAAAGTCCTGGAAGTCACTCCCTCCCAAGCCTTACCTATAAGGCCTATGCAGCTGTAGATATTTAATGATTGTTCCAGAACTCTCAAGGGTCAATTCAGTGTCCGAGGTCACTTAAAGCACTTTTCAAACAATGCTTTTGTGTAGAGTTTTTGAAGTTACATTGACTGCTGGTCCATGGGCTGGAGGAGAGGAGTGGTGTTAGGAGGCATGAACTTCAGTTTTATAACTCTGAAGTCTTCACACAGTAGGTCTTCCATGTTCTGAGGATGTGAAGAGCATTCTCCAGTAACTGGAGGCACTTGGGTCCAAACCTTTTTCCTGTAGGTATTTTTTCACACTGGGGCCAAACACTTCAAGGATCCAGTCACTGAAAAGATGCTTGACCCATGCATTCTGACTAGATCTCCACAAGACACACAATCTACTTTCACAACATTGTTCTTGAACACTCTGGGATTTTTCTGAGTGATACACCAGTAAAGGCTTCAGTTTAAATTCCAGTAGCATTACTACACTACATGAGAGTTAGCCTGTCTTTCATAGGCTTGTGTCCTGCAGGCCTTTTCCTCCTGAGCAATGTAGGTCCTTTTGGGCATTTTCTTCTAAAACAGGCCTGTTTCATCACAATTAAACACTTGCTCAGGTTTCAATTTTTCAGTCTTTATGTAGTCCTGAAACTCATTTATGAATTTTTCAGCTGCACATTTGTCTGAACTGGCAGCCTCACCATGCCTTACCACATTATTGTATGCCACTACGATTTTAAATCTTTCAAACCAGCCTTTGCTGTCTTTAAATTCACTACCACTACAATCAACACTGGTTGCAGGCATTTTCTTTGCAAGATCAGCATGCAACTTCCTTGCCTTTACAAATGATTGACTCCGACACACTATCACCCGCCAACTCCTTGATCCACACCAGCAACAACTTCTCTACTCTTCGATTATTTGTGGTCCATTTTTGGCTCACACAGTAACACCTTTAGCAACATCAGCTTCCTTAATATGTTCCTTCTTAAGCAAGACAGAAGTGATAGTCGACCTATTTTTGCCATATATCATGGCAAGCTCACACTTCGCATACCACTCTCGTATTTTGTATTATTTCCTTCTTCGTATCTACAGTGTTTCTCACTTTCTTCATCCCAGGGTACCACTAGGAACTTTCTTGGGACCCATGGTAGCTATTTACAGTCGCACTTAATGAACAAACTCCAAACAATTACAGTGAACCCTCGGTTAGCGGCCATTCCTGTTAGCGACCAACTCAGTTAGCGGCCCGTTTTATGGCTCCCGGTTAGCGCTGTTATTCGGTTAGCGCCGTATTGGACGCTCAACCGCCGGCCGGGGACGCTGCGCCAGTTTGTTTGTGTCTCTCGGACGTGAGGAAGCTCTGCTCATTCATCAAACATTTCGCTTGTTTCCATTGTTTTTGCCAGTGCAACTGTGAAATAAGTAACCATGTCCCAAGAAAGTTCCTAGTAAAGTTCCTGTGGCAAAGAGAGAGAAATACCATGGAATTTAAGAGAAGTCATTGAGAAATATGAGAGTGGTATGCGATATGGAACTTGCCAGGATGTTTGGGTAAAACAAATCAACAATTACAACCATCCTGTCAAAGAAAGAACAGATCAAGGAGGCTGATGTTGCCAAAGGAGTAAATGTGTTAGAAACAAAGGTCACCAATAATGGAACAAATGGAAAAGTTATTATTATTGTGGATTAAAGAAAAACAAATAGGAGACAGTGTAGTGAGTCTGTTATTTGTGAGAAGGCAAGGCGTTGCATGAAGATCTTGTGAAGAAAACTCCTGGAACAAGTGCTGCTGGTAGTGAATTTAGAGCCAGCAAAGGCTGGTTTGAGATTAAGAGGCATAGTGGCATACATAGTGTTGTAAGGCATGGTGAGGCAAGTTCAGACAAACATTCTGCTGAAAAGTTTGTGCAGGAATTTCAGGACTACATAAGTGAAAATCTGAAACCCCAACAAGTGTTTAACTGTGATGAAACAGGCCTGTTTTTGAAGAAAATGCCCAACAGGACCTACATCACGCAGGAGGAAAGACACTGCCAGGACACAAGCCTATGAAAGACAGGCTAACTCTCATGTTGTGTGGCAATGCAAGTGGGGAGTTCAAAGTGAAGCCTTTTCTCGTGTATCACTCAAACTCCCCGAGGTTAAGAAACACAATGTCCACAAGGAAAGATTGTGGTGATGTGGAAATCAAATAAAATGCATGGGTCACAATAATTTTAAAGATTGGGTTGATGATGTGTTTGTCCCAAGTGTGAAAAATACCTTCAGGGGTAACAATTTTGGGAAAACCTCAAGTGCCTCCTGGTATTGGACAATGCCCCCGCAATCCTCCAGATTTGGGAAAAACCCAAAAGTTGGGGATTTAAATTTTATAAAAGTGAAGTTCTTGCCCCCTAACACCACTTTTCCCCCAGCCCATGGACCACGGGTTTTTTCAAACTTAAAAAAGTACACCAAAGCAGTGTTTCAAAGTGTTTTGAAATGCCCTCTAAATCGACCCCCCCTTTTGAGAGTTTTTGGAAAAACCACTTAATATCTCAACTGCATGGGCCCTTTTAGGGAAAAGGGGGCTTGGGAGGGGGGGGGGGCCCAAAACTTTGGGGAACTCCCTTGGCCCTTTTAAAGACCCCCCCTGTCCGGGGAAATTTTGGGGGGGGTCCCAAAGGGGGGATGTGGAAGAGTTGGTAGGACCACAGGCAAGCTAACCACTGAAGAGCTGCAACAACTGGAAGGGAACTTCATCAGCCAGGCTGGTTTTTGCTTGAAAGGGGGGAGGGGGAAAAGGAAAGAAGGAGGTCCTTTCTGCGAGTTTAAAGGGAAATTTGTTCTATGTGGACTAAGGTGCAGACATTTGTTGAAAAAAACCACCCCGCCAAAAGTTTGAAAAAGCCTATTTAACATTTTAGGAAAAAAATTTTTTCCCCACTTCGGGGGAAAATTTTAAAAAGGGGCCCAAAAAAGCCACTTGGACATTTATTTTGGCGAAAAGGGGTTTTAGTACCCCAAGCTGGTCCTAGTGGCATTAAAAAAAAAAAAATGGGGGGAAACCCCAAAAAAGGGGGATTTGTCATCTAAGCCCTTTTGGAGGGGGTTCCCCCTTTTCCCCAATAATCCCCCTATTTCCCCCCCCTATCTTCAAAAATTTTGTAGTAATAATTTTTTTTAAAAAAAAAATTTTTTTTGATGAATATTTTTGTCGGGAACGGTTAAAATTTTATTTTTAAAATTTTTTTGGGGAAATATTTTTTGGGTTAAAAGGGTTTTTTGGGTTTAAAAGGCCCAAAACTCCTGGGGGGATTCGCCCGCCCCGGGGGCCCCACTGAAAATTTGTGTTCCCGGATGAGCATGGGGGTATTGCCCCCTTTTTTTAAAACCCTGGGACTGGTTTTCCAGCCTGCGTGGTGGGACCCAAGCCCGGGGGGGTCAGGGATGCACTTTTCAAATGCGATATTTTTTTTGCTTTAATATCAATTTTCTTGTTCTGTACGAATGTTCTATTGCCACCCTTGAATAATAATTTATATAATACTATAAAAATTTAAAAATTTTGTACTATATAATAATAATTATAATAATAGAAAAATTTCAAAAGACCTTCCAATTTGGCAGTAATCCCAAAAAAAGGAGCTTTTGTCCCCCATTTGTCACAGGGACACATTTTATTAATTTGAGTATATATCAGGTTTCAATTTATTTATATTTTTTTTTTTAATTAAAAAGAATTGTGATGATAAATATGCCATATAGATGATATTAGTGAAATATTAATATCCCCCTGTTTCCCCCTGACCGGGAAAGGATTAATTCCACTTCAATTAATTTAAATGAGGAAAATTAATCCCCAGAAAAAGAGATCGAAAGGTCAGGGGAAGGGGTTAAATTCAAAAGTGGAGGTTCCACTGTATAGTTACTGGGGAAAAAAATCAAGTTAGCCCAAAATTTCCTGAAATACTTGGACCATAAAAATCAAGTTTTAAAATTTTTTTTGCCTCACAAAAGTGTTTTGGGATTTTTGTAGGTTGTATTCTCATATTTTTGTTTTTGATGAATGGGGAAAAAATATTACAGAAAAATATGATTTTGATTTTGGTTTTTGGTTGAAAAGTACCTTGAAATTGGTTTTAAAATAGAGAATGGGTTCCCATTCTTTTTGGGGGGGTTTAAAAGAAACAAAAGACATCACCTTTTCAAAAAACCCTCATGAATGGGTTACTAATACTAAAACAGTGAACCCTTGCTATTTAACATTCTTCATTCCCGAATGCTGTTCAAGTCTGTTTTTTTTTTTTTTTTAACAAGTAAAAAAAAAAAAATCCCCAAAAAAAAATACTTTCATATATTCAACATTTCACCACACACAAAAAGGGGCCCCAATCGACGCTGAGAAAAGTCCCTCCCCGCTGTCCTTCCCGACCCCCCCTTTAAAATGCAGGCATTTCTTCCCATTTGGACTCAAGGGGGAAAAAAAATCAAACCCGGGGGGTTTCCCAAACCCCTTTCAAAAAAAATTTCCCTGTTTCACCTCCAACAGCTCGTCAAGTCCCCCAAAAAACCCTTTTTCTCCATTCCCCCTTTTCAGCCACACATGCTTGCTGGAAGTCTAAGCCCCTCGTCCACAAAAAACCCCCTTTTTCCCTCTCCCTCCCCAAACCCTTTTTTGGGCCCCCTTTTCCCTGCCTTCCTTCCCTACGTTTTTCGCTCTCCAACACTCTTTGTCCATTCTCTCTAAAAAACCAAAACCTCAACAACCCCCCTTCAGCCCCCCTAATACTTTTAGTAACTCCCCACCTCCTAATTTCCCATTCCCCAAATTTTCCCAAAAAAATTTTTTCCACAAATTGCCCCCCTTTGACAGGGCATCTCCCCTGCCTCCAGCCCCTTCCTGCTGGCATTTTAACCCCTGCTTCACACCCATATAAAGTGTTTTTTTTTTTATTTTATTAAAAACATCCCCATTCCCAAAGGGGGTGGCCCAAAAAAAACTTTTATCATCATTCACTCCCTCACTGTCTTAAGGGGGGCTTTACACTACAGTTTTAAAAAAACAAAATTTAAACCCCCCCTTCAGGTGGCCCCCTTTCTTTTCCCCCCCCCCAGGGCTCAATCCGGGGCCCCCCCGGGGTTTTCCCCCCAAACCCCCTTTTTTTAAAATTTCTTTCTCCCCTCCCCAAAACACGCCCAAGGTAAAAACCATTTGTCTCCCACCCCATAAAAACCCCGAATGTACTTTT
>WNWK01054997.1:0-11391 GCA_009830355.1 Cherax destructor
GGGATGTTATTTGGTCTGTATGGCTGGCTATGACTGATTGGAGGGTCTTTCCAAAATCAGCCATTCCAGCTGATGTAAACTTCTGCTCAAAGCTTAGGATCTTGCTTTCTAGGTGGGCTAACTTTGTTTCATGCTTAGATAGTGTTGTACGAAGATTCCTGTTTTCCTCAGTTAAGGTGGTGATGTATGACTTAAGAGTGACAGGATCATTTGTCATACCTGAGATCAATTCAGATGGGTCAAATCCTTTGAAGGCAGTGTTGTTTGAGGAGATTCAGTCATGATTGGTGTTGTTGCTGTCCCGTCGTCATGGGTGGTGGTTGAGTAGGGTGAGGGAGAGGGAGAGTCAGCCATTGTGTTTGTTGACATGTTGCCTGGGGTGGTGGTGGGGTGGGTGGGTGATGCACCGGCGTCCTGCTGGGTAGGCAAATGAAATAGTCGAGATCTTGGTGATTTCTTGCTGTTCTTATTGCTGCTTCTTCTGTTATTAGGTCTCATAGTAGTACAGGGGATGTTGTAGATAGGATGTAGAAGCTAAAGTTGCTCAGAGCTTGTTGTGGGTGCTCTGTCTGGCAGCGGGCTGTGTTTTGGGTTTGCTGGCACTCTCCACTTGGATCGATAATTTTTCGAGTAGGTGGTCTTACTGTTGGTTTTCTTGAGTCATTCTGGGGTCTAGGTGCGTTAGTGCAGCAGTTCTGCAGTTAGGCCATCATAGAAGCGTTGGTGGGTTCTGGCTGGAGAAGAAAATAACAGAGCTTGGGTGCCACTGTCGTTGCCGCTGCCGTATATTAGAAAAAAAAATAAAAAAATGAAACTCCAACTTCATAACTTATTTTAATTTGCATAACATATATTACAGAAAACAATAAAAAGTAAAATACACATACAATGAGTTAAGCTTACAGAAAAATACATTAAATTCACCATCTAACATCGTTACGAAGAGGGAGGAGCTAAATAGAGGGAGAGGCGAGCCGTAGCATTCAGTTTCTGGTGAGTCGTCGTGGGTGGCGGATGTTAGCCATGGTGCTAATAAAATGTGTAATTACGCTAATATTAGTAATAAAGGTTATCTATCTATTACATTTATTCCAAATTGATATCAGAAACATGATAAATACCCTAGAACTGTAATAAAGACGCTGAAATGAATAATATATGCCATATTATATGAGTGGGGTAAGAGGCAGGCAGGCAGAGATGTTTACATCAGGGTAAACATGCCTAAATCACTCTTGTTATAAGAACAAATGCAAAAATAGCATTTATTATTTTAGAATAATAATAATTTATAATAATTGATCTGGAGCACTTTAAATGTTATCAGTATTTGGTAGCTGACATTTAGAGCACTCCACAGCAATTATTGTTATTTACTATTAATAATAATAATAATTATATTATTATTAATAATAATAATTATATTATTATTAATAATAATAATTATATTATTAATATTAATAATTATATTATTAATATTAATAATTATTATTTCCCTACAATATATTGTAGGGAAATAATAATAAATAATAATAAATGCTGTGGAGTGCTCTAAATGTCAGCTACCAAATGCTATTTTTGCATTTGTTCTTATAACTAAGAGTGATTTAGGCATGTTTACCCTTATGTAAACATCTCTGCCTGCCTGCTCTTACCCCTCATATATATGGCATATATTATTCATTTAGCATCTTTATTACAGTTCTAGGTATTTATCATGTTTCTGATATCAATTTGATTAATGTAATATATAGATAACCTTTATTACTAATACAGTCATCCCTCCGTTTTCGTGTTTAATCCGTTCCTGAGGGATGCACGAAAACTGAAACCATTTTCCCCATAAGAAATAATGGAAATTCAATTAATCCGTTCCAGAAACCCAGAAGTTTGGAATTTTTTTTTTTGGGGGCCTTAAAGATAGATTTACATGCACAAATGAATGAAATGAATGTGGCACTTACCCTTACTGAAGACTGATGTTGGTGGATGGAAGAGAGGGAGGAGGGGAGAGGAAGAGACCTATTTTTTGGAAGGGAATCCTTCCATAAGGAATTTAGGTACCAAGTCCTTATCCGGGTCACTTCCCTGCATGCCTGCTGCACTCCCTGCATGCCTGCTGCACTCCCTCCCTGCCTGCTACACTCCCTCCCTGCCTGCTACACTCCCTCCCTGCCTGCTACACTCCCTGCCTGCTACACTCCCTGCCTGCTACACTCCCTGCATTCATGCTACACTCCCTGCATACATGCTACACTCCCTGCATACATGCTACACTCCCTGCATACATGCTACACTCCCTGCATACATGCTACACTCCCTGCATACATGCTACACTCTCTGCATACATGCTACACTCTCTGCATACCTGCTACACTCCCTGCATACCTGCTACACTCCCTGCATACCTGCTACACTCCCTGCATACCTGCTACTCTCCCTGCATACCTGCTACTCTCCCTGCATACCTGCTACTCTCCCTGCATACCTGCTACTCTCCCTGCATACCTGCTACTCTCCCTGCATACCTGCTACACTCCCTGCATACCTGCTACACTCCCTGCATACCTGCTACACTCCCTGCTACACTCTTAAACTCCATCGTGTTTCTCACTTTCTTTACGAAAGGACTGGCACTAGGAGCTTTCTTTGGGCCCATGGTAGCTTATTTTGTAGTCACACAATAATCAAGGCCCAAAAATAATGAATTGTTAATAAATGTTTTGTATAAACTCCTGGGGTGATATTCACTCAAGCGTAAACAATGCTAGACTGCGTGACAATGTGCATGGGAGGTGCGTGGGTGGTGGCCTACGGCCTTTGTATGTGTGCGGCACTGGTGGACAGGTTCCGGACCAAGCACGAAAACGGAGGGAATCACACGAAACCAGAGGTCAATTTTCCACAAAAAAAACTGCACGAAAACAGAGATACACGAAAACGGAGGGATGACTGTATTAGTGTAATTACACATTTTATTAGCGCCACGGCTAACATCCGCCACCCACGATGACATCAGAAACTGAAAGCTACGCTCCCTCTCCCTCTCTCATGGAAACATAGTAAAATATTGTACTATACATAGTACTACATACATGTTATACTGTAGTTTAATAACAAATAATGAACAAACAAAACACTCAGTGAGTGAGTGGTGGGCGGGCTGGCTTCCGGGTCGGAGGGAAGGTAGTAGGGACGCTCGGGTGGCGGGAAACTTAAATATGATTTGGTGGCTGGGAATTTGGCAGCCAGGAGTTCGCGAATGTGTGAAGCCCGCAAAAGTGGAAAACGCGAATGTTGAGGGAGACCTATATTTTGATTTTTTATTCACACAAAAAAATAGAAGATTTACCGTGATGCAGACTATTGCATTATTGTAAAAATGGTATAAATAATATCAGTGCACTTGTGAAAGAATATTAGACTCGCCAATTGATGTGTATTGGACGCGTGGCGTGATTTGTTTACTCTTGAGCATTTGCAAAAATCTAACATTTCCCCTAATTTGAGCTCAATTTCAAAGTAGTTTTCATCATGAAACTAATCAAAATCATCTATATTTCTGTAGTATGTTTTCCATTCTATCAAATGAGACCATAAAAAGAGAACACAACCATAAATACTATACGAAAATACACCTCAAAGACTGTGTTTTTATCCAAAAACGGTCGGAGTTTTTCTCTCATTGTGCACTGTGTGCTGTAGGATTTTTATACAGCGCACTGACCACACATCCATTCTCTCATATGTGGCCCTACCATCTTTCTCTCGCTTGATTTGAAGCCGCTAGAATTTGTGAGTACAGTGGACCCCAAGTGGATTACAATATTAATCCGTTCCAGAGGGATTATCGTTAACCGAAAATATCGTAATCTGAATCTATTTTCCCCATAAGAAATAGTAATGGAAATAAAATTAATCCGTTCCAGACACCCAAAAGTATTAAAATAAAATATTTTTTTACAACATAATACATTCAATTACACACAATTTTGTGGGAAATAAAGAAATAATAGTACAATAACATGTCACTTACATTTATTGAAGAGTTGTTGATGTGTGGAAGACAGGAGGAGGGGAGAGGATGGAGTAGTATGCTAGATATTGGAAGGGAATCCTTCCATTAACTCTGCAGGTGGCAAGTTCTTTTCTGGGGTTACTGGCCTTTTTCTTTTAATGCCACTAGGACCAGCTTGAGAGTCACTGGACCCCTCTCTCACAAAATATCTGTCCAGGGAGCTCTGTGTCTGGCAGTTCTTTAAAATGTGACAAGACATGGTCATTAAACATGTCGCATACACAGCCTGCAACAGCTTGGTTAGGGTGATAATCACCCATAAAGCCTTGCACATCAGCCCATTTGGCACAGATCTCCCTAATCCTTGAAGAAGGCACTTTCCTCCATCTCTGTTCCACCTCCTCCTCCTCTGGACCATTTTCCTGACCTGTGGTCTTCTGTTGCTGTTGAAGCTCTTGCAGATCTTCAGTGGTTATCTCTTCATTGTGCTCCTCCACCAACTGTTCCACATCCTCGGTACAAACATCCAACCCCATGGACTTGCCCAGTACCACAATGTCTTCCTCAACAAAATCCCTCTTTTCGACACAGTCTGGCCACAATTTTCTCCAGGCCGAGTTCAAAGTCCTGGTAGTCACTCCCTCCCAAGCCTTACCTATAAGGTGTACACAATGCAGGATATGGAAATGATCTTTCCAAAAGTCTTTTAGGGTCATATTCATGTCTACGGTCACATTAAAGCACTTTTGAAACATTGCTTTGGTGTAGAGTTTTTTAAAGTTGGAAATGACCTGCTGGTCCATGGGCTGGAGGAGAGGAGTGGTATTAGGGGGCAAGAACTTCACTTTGATGAATTTAAAGTCCTGCACAATTTGCTCTGCCAAGTCTGGAGGATGACAAGGAGCATTGTCCATTATCAGGAGGCACTAAAGTGGCAAATTATTTTCCTCAAGATA
The DNA here is from genome assembly GCA_009830355.1 of Cherax destructor. Taxonomy (NCBI): domain Eukaryota; kingdom Metazoa; phylum Arthropoda; class Malacostraca; order Decapoda; family Parastacidae; genus Cherax; species Cherax destructor. The sequence continues at coordinate 4,975 of WNWK01054997.1, forward strand.
TTTCTTCACACTGGGGCTAAACACTTCATGGAACCAATCACAGAAAATTTCCCTAGTGACCCATGCCTTATTGTTAGACTTCCACATCACACACAAATTAGACTTGGCGACACCGCATCTCTTAAATGCTCGGGGATTTTCAGAATGATACACCACTAAAGGCTTCACTTTACAATCACCACTGGCATTGGCACAAAGCATCAGAGTTAGCCTGTCTTTCATAGGCTTATGTCCTGGGAGTACCTTTTCCTCCTGTGTAATGAAGGTCCTGTTTGGCATTTTCTTCCAAAACAGGCCTGTTTCGTCACAATTGCACACTTGTTGGGGTTGGAATTGTTCAGCCTCTATGTACCCCTTGAATTCCTGAACATATTTTTCAGCTGCACTTTTCTCAGAGCTGGCTGCCTCACCATGCCTCACAACACTACGCTTCTTAAATCTGTCAAACCAGCCTTTGCTGGCTTTAAATTTGTTCACTTCAGCACTCGTTGCAGGCATTTTCTTGACGAGATCATGCAACTGCCTTGCTTTTTCACATATTATTGTCTGCGTAACACTATCTCCTGCTAATTGTTTCTCGTTGATCCACACCAACAAAATGCCAAAATGCCTGGAACCAGTGTTGAAGAATTTAAGGCCAGCAAAGGCTGGTTCGAAAACTTCAAGATGCGAAGTGGCATACACAGTGTTGTAAGGCATGGTGAGGGTGCCAGTACAGATAAAGATGGGGCTGAAAAATTTGTGCGTGAGTTTAAAGAATATGTAGAGGCAGAAGAATTTAAACCCCAACAAGTGTTTAATTGTGACGAAACAGGCCTCTTTTGGAAGAAAATGCCAAGGAGGACCTACATCACGCAGGAGGAAAAGGCAATGTCAGGACACAAGCCTATGAAAGACAGGCTAACTCTTATGTTATGTGGGAACGCTAGTGGGGATTTAAAAGTGAAGCCTTTACTCGTGTATCACTCTGAAAATCCCAGAGTGTTCAGGAACTACAGTGTTGACAAGAGTAAATTGTGTGTGTTTTGGAAGTCTAATGCTAAGGCATGGGTCACTAGGGAAATTTTCCTGGAATGGTTTAATCAAGTGTTTGGCCCCAGTGTGAAGAAATATCTATTGGACAATAAATTGCCACTTAAGTGCCTCCTGGTAATGGACAATGCTCCTGGTCATCCTCAAGACTTGGAAGACCAAATGTCTAAGGAATTCAAATTTATAAAAGTGAAGTTCTTGCCTCCTAACACCACTCCTCTCATCCAGCCCATGGACCAGCAGGTCATTGCAAACTTCAAAAAACTGTACACCAAAGCAATGTTTCAAAGGTGCCCATGGCCGGGCTCAGAGAGTAGATACTCTCGAAACTCTTCAAAGGTAACCTCAGACACTAGATTGACCCTAAAAGAGTTCTGGAAGGCTCACTTCGATATCTTCCATTGCATAGGCCTTATAGATAAAGCTTGGCAGGGAGTGACCTCCAGGACGATGAACTCTGCCTGGAGAAAGTTGTGGCCAGATTGTGTCCCAGAGATCGATTTTGAAGGGTTTGGGGCTAACCCTGAGGAGCTGTGGAAAGTATTGTGGAATTGGGGACTTCCATGGGGTTGGATGTGGATGGAGAGGATGTGGAAGAGTTGGTGGAGGACCACAATGAAGATCTAACCACTGAAGAGCTGCAAGAGCTGCAACAACAACAAAACAGATCTGAGGAAATTGCTTCAGTGGAGGAAGAAAGATGTAAGGTGCCTTCTTCAGAGATTAAGGAGATTTGTGCAATGTGGAGTAGGGTGCATTCATTTGTGGAGAAACATCACCCTGACAAAGATGTTGCAATCCGTGCTGGCTACTTTTACAATGACAATTCCATGTCCCATTTTAGGGACATTTTAAAAAGCCACCAGATACAGAGCTCTCTGGACAGATATTTAGTGCCACAGGTGTGCAGTGACTCAAAAGCTGGTCCTAGTGGGATTAAAAGACAAAGAAGGGAAGTGACCCCAGATGAGGACTTAGTACCTAGAGTCCTTATGGAGGGGGATTCCCCTTCCAAAAATTAGGGTCTCTTCCCTCTCCCCTCTTCCTTCTCTCCCATCCAGCAAGATCGGTCTTCAATAAAGGTAAGTGCCACATTCAGTTCATTCATTTGTGCATGTAAATCTATCTTTAAGGCCCCCCCAATTTTTTTTTTCCAAACTTCTGGGTTTCTGGAACGGATTAATTGAATTTCTATTATTTCTTATGGGGAAAATAGTTTTGGTTTTCGCCGATTTTGGTTTTAGCCGATCCATCTGGAATGGATTAAAATCGAAAACCGAGGGATGACTGTAGTGCCAGCCAGCGATAAAGTGTAGCATTAGCAGTGTAGCAAGTAAGTTAAACGATTAAGCGATAGAAAAATGATGACACGAAACTTAACTCCTCCAATGTTGTTGGAGTTATATAGGGCGACTGACAACACAGCCATGTGTCTGGCTGCCATCACTATGTAAGACGTATCTTTCAGTGGCCCTTATACACCCAACAACAAACACCACAACACCAGTCCTCACATTTGTAATGATATTTTATTCATTCTAGAGTATATGTCATGTTTCTATGTTATTAATATTGTTTATTATGTCATATTAGATGAATTGTGATAGATAAATAAGCCGTATAGATGATATTAGCAAAATATTGAAGGACTATCTTGTCCTGTCCCCAAACACACACCCCTGTCGCCGGCACAATTACAAACATACGGCAGAAACAGAACTCTCTGGAACATTTTTTTGAGCAACAGGGGTCCAGTGACTCTCAAGCTGGTCCTAGTGGCATTAAAAACAAAGGAGGTAAGTAATCCAGGAAAAGGACTTGGTACCTGAAATCTTTATGGAAGGGGATTCCCCTTCCAAACAAAAGCAACTCTTCCATCCTCTCCCCTCCTCCCGTCTTCCACACATCAACAACTCTTCAATGAAGGTAAGTGACATGTTATTATTGTTTTATTCTTCATGTCTCATTGTTTTCTGTGTAATTTAATGTATATTTAATGTACAAAAATATTTTATTTTAATACTTTTGTCTAAAACGGATTAATTTTACAGTGGACCCTGAGTTTCGTAAAAACTTCACTCCTGAAGTCTGCTCAAGTGCCATTACCGAACGAATTTACCCCCTAAGGAAAAATGTCACGTAGGTTAGTCTATTTCAGACCCCCAAAAATACTTTTCCACAAGCACTTACAATATTATACTTACATAAATGTACGATTTCCGGGGTTTACGAAACTCGGGGGTCCACTGTATTTCCATTATTTCTTATGGGGAAAATAGATTTGGAGTTCGTAATATTCGGTGTTCGGAGCGCCCTCTGGAACGGATTAATTACGAACTCTGGGGGTCCACTGTACTACTGAATAGGTTTCAAGACTGGAAGTAGCTTGAGATTGGACTCAAAGTAGTGGCATACAAGACACACAGGTGCTGGAACATTTCTATAATTTTTTGCCTTTTTTTTTTTCTACTTCGTGGCGCAAAAAAAAAAAACGCCTTAGTTTAGAATAGTTAACGACCCTTGTTAGTTTTCCATGGTTTGGAAAGTTTGTATTTCCAGGTCCCTTTTAAATGGTGTTCAGGGCAGTTTGTGTTACAGCATAGTTTTTCATGTACCAGTGTGTAGCACATTTTAGGGTGAAAATGTTTGCATTACATTGAATGACCTGCATTTCTGCATGTTTCAAATACTAAAACACCTTGATACACTTGTTATCTTAAAAAATTAAGTAGATTGGACCAACGCAAAAATGATCATTACAAAATTAAATCTCAACAGATGACTATCATTTGGAAGCTGCTTAATGCTATAAGTCACAGAAAGCTGGAAGTTACAGTATTGCCGCCACACTGGCACACATGATCATCGGTCAAGAATCGCCCTCTTACTAGACCTTACTTCTACTCGTGTTTTCCAACTGTGTAGGTTTGTTTTCTTACCTTTTGTACTTTAGGGGTGACCAGAGGTACTAGGATCGAGCAATTCTATTAAATGTGTCCTAAAGTGACTGCATTTCATGTATTTTTTATGCTACTAGTGCATGCTGGGCTGGTCCTGAAGTGCAACCCTTATCTTTCATATTAGTCAAACATATTTTTAAAGGTATAAAATGATTCTACTTCTTGTTGGGTTTGTAAGGGCTAGTGACAGCTTATGCAGTATCGAACCTTGCTTCCCAATGTATGAAGAGATATTGCCCAAAGCTGGGCCATGGAAAAAAAAGGGAACGAGTCCTTTTGTAAATAGAAACGGAAACTAGAAGTTCCCAAATAGAGCAGGTGGATCCCCTTACTCTTGCCAAGCCTGAGCAGAGTGGGATGCCCTTATCTTCACTCGATTTCAGCAACCAGTTTCCCACCAAAACTGTTAAAGAATTACGTATTTGCAGAATGGAAAAATGGAGCTAGCTAAAATTGAGCCAACGAAAGGTGCTCCTCCTGTAATGTACCCAGTGAGCAAAGTAAGATGAGGACAAGTGTCCCAGAGAGAACGGGAAATTTGTCACTGATGCTTAGGCGAGAACGAGACATCCTAACTTGATGTAGGCTGGTGCAGAAGTCCCTCTACTTGGCTGATTCTCCCACTCATTACTCATTCACTGCTGTTGCCAAACCAGTTCATATATGCATTTTCCTGCATCATTTCTAAATCTGACTGTATCCAGTGTTAATCCATAGTTTAAAGTTCATGCATTCTTAGGTGTTCTTAAGCACCCTGTTGTATTTTTTCTTTATTTTTGCCTGACTTCCACTTGCATACCTCATTCACTAGTCCCACTGGTCATGCTGAGTAGTTCCTATGTAGTAAGGACAATAATTGCAGTTATAGGAAACTTTATTTGGATAATATTTTAACTATATATCAAGTTTTCTCAAGTCATTAGAATGCCCCTGGGAAGCAGAGATTGTGGGCAGAGGCTGTTGAAAAAGCATGTTGTACAGGTAAAACTTTGTCTAAATGAAGTTTCATGTACAGTAGGGCCCCACTTATATGGCAGGTTAGGTTTCAGGCTACCGCCGGAAAGTGGACATCGCTGGAAAGCAGAATGCCATTTTATCCACATAAATGCATATGTATAAATGTCTTGTTCCGTGTTTTTTTGCGGTCTCTTCTACGTGCTAGAACCTTAAAACTGTGCCAGTGATCTTATAAGGTACATCCCTCCAGTGCTCGCAACAAATCAGGGAGAAAACAGTTATACTGAGTCAAAAAACAAGGGAATTAGTGTGCAAGAACATAGTGCCATAATCCCAGAGGGGAACTTAAGTGCCGTGTGAAATAATAAAACAGAACGTATATTTGTCAGAGGAAGGAAAGTCTCCCTGAAAAAAGGGTGAAGATAGATCTGTATAGGGAATATCTCAGTGGTGCCGTAGTATACAGATAAGTTAATAGATGTTAAAGTGAAAACTAAGGTGGAAGTGTAGGCCTAATGAGTTTCGTGTTTGAAATCGGTTGCCAGCGCCGCGGGTCCTTACCACGCAGGTCCGTGTATTGATAATTTTAAACTGTTAGTATACCTGACCAAAATCTAGTGATTACATCGATATAAAAAATCTATGAAATACGAAAAGGTGCTCAATCTTGAGGAAATACGTAATTTGTTCAGCTGAAAAATACGATAAACAGTGTCGAGTTGTGAGTTGTCAGTGAATGATTTCACCAACATAAGTCTGTATATCTTCCAGTCATCATAGAAAACCAGCAGTGTTGTGGTGTAGTAAAAAACAAAAACTAAACCCAGTAGAGTGAACCATAAGTGCACAGAAACCCAGGTGTTAAACCGGGGTGAGGTTTACCAGGGTGCCAGAAGTAAACAGGGTGCCAGAGATAAACCAGGGTGCCAGAGGTAAACCAGGGTGCCAGAGGTAAACCAGGGTGCCAGAGGTAACGGGTGCCAGGGTAAACCTGCCAGGTCGGCACAGTAGGAGCTGCCAGAAGGACCGGTTTTATCTCCAACACGCAAGTTATACTTTTGTACCATACTGATCATTATTACTCTGTTTAATCATCGTCCAGGGTCTGTCTCAAGAACTCAAACAATCCATACAGGATTTATTAAATAAGTGGATCTCGCAGATCCCTCAGATCCAAGAAATAAGGAAACCATTGACTGGATTCAAAACTGGTATCCTTGTCCGGATTCAATTATCGGACGGAGTTTTAGGGACCTTATCAAACACCCAAACAATAACAATAAGATTAACTTAAAGCAGTAAGATTGTGCAAACACTTACACATGCAAATAAAATAGATACGATACAAATAGACAGATCACCACTTCAGGAAGCCATTAGTAGAATATACAGTAAAACAACTAACAAAATCAATCATGAAACCCTGTGTAGTATGCAAAAACACAACGTTCCACTGCATGGATTACAT
>WNWK01054998.1:0-11391 GCA_009830355.1 Cherax destructor
TAGGTACTCTGGATTTTAATTGGGTCTTTAGTCGCTCAAACCTGGTTCTGATTGGTTGATAATTGTACTAAGGTAGAGAACGTTCCTGGAAAAGGAGGGAGAGACTGTCTTCACTACTGCTGCTTCAGCTGTTTGTGTTTCTGAGGGTTATCTCTCCTGTCTCTGCCTTCTGCTGTTTATTTCAGCTTTTTTTCGGGAATCTGACATGTTCCTGAAGATCCCTTTGTGTTCCTGTGTTTTAACGTTATTGGTTCTGCAGTTAAAACGGTTCTGAGATAGTGGATTCTTATCTTTACAAGCACGTAGACACTCAAACTCACTCACGGTTCTATCGCTTATCGTATCTTATATTACACTTTATTTAGTGGTCTTAGAGTTAACATATCTTCACTAGGTTAACCCACACATGTGTATTTACTGAAGGAATATTATTGCTGCCCGATATCAGTGTATCGATTAATGTTAAAGTGAACTACAGTAGTTTAATTACTGAACATGTATATTGTATTTCATTACTAATGGAATTTACCCACATATTATTACAGTTAAGTCGTCTCAGATATTCATATGAGACCAGCTATTAAGAAGTGAAGTTTTATACATAGTGTATTTGCATAGTTTGAATACATCTTAATTGCGTGAAAACTCTTACGTTTTTCAGCTCACCCCAAGGCCATAAAACTGAATGGATATGTATGATTGATAATAAACTATTTAAGTACAGGATATATTAATCACATTAAATTTTGACTGAAAATAACTGAGTTGTTGGGCTCTACGGTATGTGTTACCCTCTCTTAAGAAGCTTCTATCACCTTATTAGTGATGCATATATGAAAACAGTGAGGGAGAGGAAGGTGGCAATGTTGGGCAGTACCATTCAAGGTTTTAAGAACTGGGACTCTGGTAACATGGTCGGTGAAGGTCCTGAACCCAGTTCCTCTACATTATGTGAATTTGCTAATGGTACACAATGCAGACAAGTTGACAAGTAAGACATCTATTTAAGGTTTAGGTATCTTTTTTTCGAAACGTTGCGCCTACACAGTCGACTTCTTCAGTCGAGATGTGATGTGATTTAAAAAAAACCTACAAGTTGAATTATTATTATTATAATCAAAAGAAGCGCTAAACAATACGGGTTTACAAGTTGAAGAATGAGAAACTTGTGCAACATTTGGGAATCTTTACCGAGGAAACGTTTCACCATCCAGTGGCTTCTTCAGTCCTATACAGAGAAGAACGGTGGAAGATGAGGTGGTGTATGAGGTAATCAGTCCCTAAAACTGGAGTCGATGTGTTTAGTCCATCAAGCTTGTAAAATGTATAGGATATACTCGGAGAAGTGACTTATACCGCACTAAGGTGAATTGTACTGAAAAAGTCACTGGCTGACCCCGTGGACTGAAGAAGCCAGTGGCCGCCTTCTTCTTCTTCTGAATCATACCTAACCATCACCACCAACTAGCCTCCTCTTTTTTTTTTGAATTCCAACATTTTTTCATGAATGTGATGTTGTTATTCAGGTTAGGGGGGGGTAGAATAGTGGTGGGGGTGACCAACCCATCCACTGCAGAGGCTCAGTGGGGGTGACCAACCCATCCACTGCAGTTGCTTGGTGGGGGTGACCACCCATCCACTGCGGTGGGGGTGACCAACCCATCCACTGCGGTGGGGGTGACCAACCCATCCACTAAGGTGGGGGTGACCAACCCATGCACTGTGGTGGCGTGGACACCCACAGGAGACGATCAAAACTTCCTTTGTCCTTTGCCCATATTTGGTCTGCCTACCCATAGTGGTAAGTTTATTTAGGTAAGTACAGGTATACATAAATAGATACACAAATTATCATACATACTAACATATGAGTAAATTACCTGGGATAACCCATAAAAATCAGAGTGACGGGAAAAATTATACTACCACATAGGATGACCCCTACAAAAGTCAAATAACTGCCCAGTAGTATCCTGCAGGATGCGACCAACAAAAAACAAGAAATATCCAGGTGTTGACAAAGACTGTAAGGCTTCCTACAACTCCATACTTGAAGTCCAGAGCCACCGACCAACACAAGGTAACGGGAAAAATAAGTCTCCAGACAGTGACTGCAACAATTCATAATCCGGACTTTTTAGAGGGAACCATTGTCACCAATGAACTATTGTTAAATCACAGCTAAGCGATAGAAAGCTGAGACCTGAAAACAGGTCTTGAGGAAGGAAAGCTGAGACCTGAAGACAGAGCTTGAGGAAGGAAAGCTGAGACCTGAAGACAGGTCTTGAGGAAGGAAAGCTGAGACATGAAGACAGGTCTTGAGGAAGGAAAGCTGAGACCTGAAGACAGGTCTTGAGGAAGGAAAGCTGAGACCTGAAGACAGGTCTTGAGGAAGGAAAGCTGAGACCTGAAGAAATGTCTTGAGGAAGGAAAGCTGAGACCTGAAGACAGGTCTTGAGGAAGGAAAGCTGAGACCTGAAGACAGGTCTTGAGGAAGGAAAGCTAAGACCTGAAGACAGGTCTTGAGGAAGGAAGGCTGAGACCTGAAGACAGGTCTTGAGGAAGGAAAGCTGAGACCTGAAGACAGGTCTTGAGGAAGGAAAGCTGAGACCTGAAGACAGGTCTTGAGGAAGGAAAGCTGAGACCTGAAGACAGGTCTTGAGGAAGGAAAGCTGAGACCTGAAGACAGGTCTTGAGGAAGAAAGCTGAGACCTGAAGACAGGTCTTGAGGAAGGAAAGCTGAGACCTGAAGACAGGTCTTGAGGAAGGAAAGCTGAGACCTGAAGACAGGTCTTGAGGAAGGAAAGCTGAGACCTGAAGACAGGTCTTGAGGAAGGAAAGCTGAGACCTGAAGACAGGTCTTGAGGAAGGAAAGCTGAGACCTGAAGACAGGTCTTGAGGAAGGAAAGCTGAGACCTGAAGACAGGTCTTGAGGAAGGAAAGCTGAGACCTGAAGACAGGTCTTGAGGAAGGAAAGCTGAGACCTGAAGACAGGTCTTGAGGAAGGGAAAACTGAGACCTGAAGACAGGTCTTGAGGAAGGAAAGCTGAGACCTGAAGACAGGTCTTGAGGAAGGAAAGCTGAGACCTGAAGACAGGTCTTGAGGAAGGAAAGCTGAGACCTGAAGACAGGTCTTGAGGAAGGAAAGCTGAGACCTGAAGACAGGTCTTGAGGAAGGAAAGCTGAGACCTGAAGACAGGTCTTGAGGAAGGAAAGCTGAGACCTGAAGACAGGTCTTGAGGAAGGAAGCTGAGACCTGAAGACAGGTCTTGAGGAAGGAAAGCTGAGACCTGAAGACAGGTCTTGAGGAAGGAAAGCTGAGACCTGAAGACAGGTCTTGAGGAAGGAAAGCTGAGACCTGAAGACAGGTCTTGAGGAAGGAAAGCTGAGACCTGAAGACAGGTCTTGAGGAAGGAAAGCTGAGACCTGAAGACAGGTCTTGAGGAAGGAAAGCTGAGACCTGAAGACAGGTCTTGAGGAAGGAAAGCTGAGACCTGAAGACAGGTCTTGAGGAAGGAAAGCTGAGACCTGAAGACAGGTCTTGAGGAACGAAAGCTGAGACCTGAAGACAGGTCTTGAGGAAGGAAAGGGAACAAGAGAGAGGAAGTAGTAATGGTAGCATTAATAGTATTAGTAAAAATAGCGGAATTTGCTGCAATAGCAGAAGCTGTAGTAAAGAGGTAGTAGCAAAAGTAGAAATGGTAATAGTGGTAGACGTAATGGTAGAGAGTGTAGTAGTAGTATTGAGGGAATTAGTAATAATAGTAGTAGTAGTAATAATATAAAAGAAGTTAAGAACAGAGGAGAACTAAACTAATGAGACAGTAAGGAGTAAAAAAAAAATACATTTCAAGGCAGTGGAGATCAACAAATGTTCAATCTGTAACACCTGTCATCAAGGTGGTGGAGGAACACTGCTGTACACCACCTGGTGCGGTACACCACCTGGTGCGGTACACCACCTGGTCCTCGCTATGAAAGAAAATGAAGCAACTGTAAAGTCAAAAGGCAGGAAAGGCAAAGTAAATACAGAAGAAGTGTTATGGAAAAAGGAGAGGAGGAGGAAGAGGAGGAGGTGAAGATCAGGTCAAGTAAGAGAGTTCTGAAGTTTAAGGAATTTGACAATGTACTGAGAAAGGCAGACATCTACAAAAATAAAGCCAGGACAAAGATTCGTTTTTGGAATGCTGAGTACAAGTGCTGGTTCGGCATGACCACATCTTTGAGGTTAGAGACAGAGTTTATAATTTTTGCTGATAAGCACTTAAAAGGATTGCTACTATTTCTAACATGACAGGAAAGAGCATTGTTAGTGTCGTAAGTCGAGCACTTCTTTTGTGGTCCTAAAGTTTGTCAGAAAGAAATCAACCACATTAACCAAAATACTAAAGAGGACAAAGAAGCAGGTAATGGAGTAGACACCGGAAATATCAGTGCCAGGAGAAATATGAACTACATTACTACGACTCATATTACTTTAACGAAAAGAAAGTTTGATATCTAAAGGATGGAAGGTATTGGAAGGATTTTAAAGATTGGATATATAGGGAAGGCAAACAACAAGGAGTTTTCCCAAATGAAGTGATTTGGGAGAGAAGAAAGTGCGTTGAGCACGAGAGTAAAGTGCGTTGAGCACGAGAGTAAAGTGCGTTGAGCACGAGAGTAAAGTGCGTTGAGCACGAGAGTAAAGTGCGTTGAGCACGAGAGTAAAGTGCGTTGAGCACGAGAGTAGGCAGAGCTGTTGAAATTTCCAGAATAGTTAAGGAGAGAGAATCAGCTGTAAAGATTGGAGACATTAAAGTCGAGAAATTGAGAGTGACAGATGTGGGTGCGGGGAGAATGAGAAACATGAACACTTTTCTTGACAGAAGGAACATGGTAAGAAAAGTAGAGAATGCAGATGCCAATTTGCATAAGCTTGCCAATAACATCAAGGAAAAGAAGGAATGAGTTAAATTCCCTTTCAGCTTTGAACTTGACAGAAGCAAGATTGTTAAGAACATCGAGAAAAGGTTTGACGAACTATGATTCCTGTTTCCAGAGAGCAAAGTGAAGGTAGAGAGAGAAGGAAGTTCCTCAAAACTGGAAGTAGAACTGTTTCGAAATATTCCACATAAAAGTTAATAAGAACATGGGCTAGAAGAGAGGCCATATAATCACCAAATATTTGATAAAAGTTACCTAAAATACAGGCAGCGCAGAGGAAAGGCAAACCAGCATAAATAAATTTCTTAATCCGTGTATTCCTTCACCACAATATATATATATATATATATATAGTCATGTTCATATGTACAGAGTATTTACAATTGATATGCATAAGCAAGAGTCATGGGATAGGTGTCAGGGGTATCAGACGTGTGGTCTTCGACCAGAGGTGAGGACAACCTGCCAGTTTTGCTCCATGAGATGAAGATGTCACTTCACAAAACTGGAGGACTTTCGCGTGATTGGCTGTTGAGTTACCTGTTAGCACAGTAGTGGGGCACCAAACCTGCTACACTCTTAATTGCTAGTTCACTGGTCGAGAGGCCATGCCAAAATGTCATTTCAACTTTCAGATGTGTCATCGTAAACTTGAGACCCATCTTTCAAAACTAACTTTCCCTGTCCATATGAACATGACTATTCCTCTCAGTATTATATACGGCATGATCATGTTCTTCTGAGACTGTGAGTGTTGGTAAGAAACACACTGTCGCAAACCTGTTGCAACCTCTTGTGACACGTAGGTCTATATTGAAAAGTAGACCTAACAAACAATTTTAACAATGATATTCATTATCAGTGACCTTAAATTAGTTGGAAATTGCTATTCTAGTCTCGGAAACATTTCGGTTGTTGACCAGTGTTATCTTTGTGTTTTTAATTTAGAGCAAACACATTTCCTATTTTATTAATTTATATTTTTTAGACAATGTTTTCTTTCCTATTTTTGTTTCTCTTAGAACTGAGGCGAATCATAATTTTTTAAACATAATTAATGGGCTGCAACGTACATATATATCTGAAGAAAGAAAGAAAAATATCTTTATAGAGACCAAATATATATTTATTCTCAAAAACAAAGATCACAGCTAAATAAATGATTGTGAAATAACTGAGAGAATTAACCAGTTATTGAGTCTTCTGTCTATCCAACAGATCCGTGATTTTCTTCAGAGAAAATGACAATTCGTGATAAATAGACATTTAAAGAATGCGATAGCGCTATCGTTCTCTCCTGTATGACTTAGTATAATTTGGAACACTTTTGGATCACACATAGCTTGTCATGTTTTAGAGATGAGATGATCCAGTATGACAAGTCACGTTAACATACCTTAAGATACTTGTAGATGGTTACTGGGGTCATGATACACAGTATAATATTAAAATTGATTCTTGGGTTGTACTCTGGAGACTCAGGCTGTGTTAGTGATCCACATATAGGCACAATACACAAATAACCCGCACACAGGAGAATGAAATTTGTGACGATGTTTCGGTCAAACTCGTACCGAAACATCGTCATAAGTTTCATTTTATTATGAGCGGGTTATTTGTATTTTGTTCCAGTCACGGTATTGACATTTATTGTTCGTAGACACCATCATCCAGATGATCACATTCTTGGAACACAGTGCCATCTTTGGCGAGATAAGATAACTACAGTTATATAACACCTAGTTTATTATCAATGATCCAGCGATACAATATTTGACTTTCAACAATATTCATTCCATTATCCAACATTATATTGGGCTAAATGTTGTATAATTCAGTAATCGCCAGAAAACTGCTGCCTGAGTCTGGCACAACATGATCTGCTGCTGCCTGAGTCTGGCACAACATGATCTGCTGTTGCCTGAGTCTGACACAACATGATCTGCTGCTGCTTGAGTCTGGCACAACATGATCTGCTGTTGCCTCAGTCCGGCAGTCTGGCACAACATGATCTGCTGTTGTCTCAGTCCGGCAGTCTGGCACAACATGATCTGCTGTTGTCTCAGTCTGGCAGTCTGGCACAACATGATCTGCTGTTGTCTCAGTCCGGCAGTCTGGCACATGATCTGCTGTTGCCTCAGTCCGAGTCCGGCACAACATGATCTGCTACTGCCTGACTCTGGCACAACATGATCTGCTACTGCCTCAGTCTGGCACAACATGATCTGCTGTTGCCTCAGTCTGGCAGTCTGGCACAACATGATCTGCTGTTGCCTCAGTCTGGCAGTCTGGCACAACATGATCTGCTGTTGCCTCAGTCTGGCAGTCTGGCACAACATGATCTGCTGTTGCCTCAGTCCGGCACAACATGATCTGCTACTGCCTGAGTCTGGCACAACATGATCTGCTGTTGCCTCAGTCTGGCACAACATGATCTGCTGTTGCCTCAGTCTGGCAGTCTGGCACAACATGATCTGCTGTTGCCTCAGTCTGGCAGTCTGGCACAACATGATCTGCTGTTGCCTCAGTCTGGCAGTCTGGCACAACATGATCTGCTGTTGCCTCAGTCCGGCACAACATGATCTGCTACTGCCTGAGTCTGGCACAACATGATCTGCTACTGCCTCAGTCTGGCACAACATGATCTGCTGTTGCCTCAGTCTGGCAGTCTGGCACAACATGATCTGCTGTTGCCTCAGTCTGGCAGTCTGGCACAACATGATCTGCTGTTGCCTCAGTCTGGCAGTCTGGCACAACATGATCTGCTGTTGCCTCAGTCCCGGCACAACATGATCTGCTTGCCTGAGTCTGGCACAACATGATCTGCTACTGCCTGAGTCTGGCACAACATGATCTGCTGTTGCCTCAGTCTGGCACAACATGATCTGCTGTTGCCTCAGTCTGGCAGTCTGGCACAACATGATCTGCTGTTGCCTCAGTCTGGCAGTCTGGCACAACATGATCTGCTGTTGCCTCAGTCTGGCAGTCTGGCACAACATGATCTGCTGTTGCCTCAGTCTGGCACATGATCTGCTGCGTGCGTGCTCAACTATATTTACTTACCTATACATAGTTGCAGGGGTCGATTCACAGTTCCTTGCCCCGCCGCTTCGTTGGAAGCTACTTAGGTTCACTATCTCATGGCTTCAAGAGCCTTATCGTACCTCTTCCTAAATCTATGTATGGATTCCGCCTCGTCCACTTCCTTCTCAAAAGTGTTTCTCTAATTGACAACTATAAGGCTGAAGAAATACTTATTAACATCCCTATAACTCATCTTAGTTTCCAGATGTATCCTCTTCTTATTTCTATCTCTAAAACATTCTGTCTGTCCCTGTTCATCCTACCAATGCCTCTCAGTATTTTGTACGTCGTTATCATATCCCCCCCCGAGTTTTGCTGTTCTCCAGTGTCATCAGGCTGGGTTCCCTAAATCTTTAGCTTCGGAACTACTCTTGTTGCGAACCTCTGCACTTTCTCCAGTTTCTTGATACCCTTAACCAGGTGTGGGTTCCATACTGGTGCTGCGTACTCAAACATGGCCCTGACGTGCACGGTGTACAGTGTCGTGAATGACTTTTTTCTTAGATGTCGAAAATCTATTCTTACATTTGCTAAATGTGCATTTGCTGCAACAGTTATTTGGGTGATGTGCGCCTCAGGTGATTCGCTCGGTATGATACTCACCCCATGGTAATTCTCCTTGAGTAAGGTTTGCAGCCTTTGCACCCCGATCCCCTCGGGTCTGTACTCCGTCTACAGTCTTCCTTGTCCTTCCCATAGCTTCATAACTTTGCACTTGGTGGGGTTAAACTCAAAAAGACATTTCTCAGACCAGGCTTACAGCCAGTCCAGATCCATTATAGCTTTTCCTCTTTCTCATACACTAGTATTTTAATCATTAGTTTCACGTAGTCTGCTAACAGGGATACCTCTGTATACGTCATGTCATTAACGTATACAAGAAATAGCACTACAGATAGAGTATCCACCATTGTTCTGTTGCACTCATCATGCTCTTGTCTTTGCCTCTTGCTGTTCTGTGGTGGGTTGTGCATCACTATCATCACCTTTGAAGTGTTCTTATAATGAAGTCATCTGCTTCTCCTCTGTCCATTCCTCTCATTTCCTCAAAACTCGGTTGGTTTTTGATGAGCAGTGCCTCTCCTCCTCCTCCTCCTCCTCCTCCTCCTCCTCCTCCTCCTCCTCCTCCTCCTCCTCCTCCTCCTCCTCCTCCTCCTCAGGATCTGATATGCAGTTGGAAAGATCTGTTATCATCCCTGTAAGTTTTGTCTCTGTTAGTGCTATGATGTCAGGGGATGCATCACTGATTCGTTCTTGCTGCTCCTCACTCTTATTTGTTATTCCATCTGCATTGGTGTATTTTACCATTAACTTCCTTTCTAGTGTGTGTGTGTGTGTGTGTGTGTGTGTGTGTGTGTGTACTCACCTAGTTGTACTCACCTAGTTGTGGTTGCAGGGGTCGAGACATAGCTCCTGGCCCCGCCTCTTCACTGGCCGCTACTGGGTCACTCTCCCTGCGCCATGGGCTTTATCATACCTCTTCTTAAAGCTGTGTATGGAACCTGCCTCCATTACATCGCTTCCCAAGCTATTCCACTTCCCGACTACTTTGTGACTGAAGAAATACTTCCTAACATCCCTGTGATTCATCTGAGTCTTCAACTTCCAACTGTGTCCCCTTGTTGCTGTGTCCCATCTTTGGAACATTCTGTCTCTGTCAACCTTGTCAATTCCTCTCAGTATTTTATATGTCGTTATCATGTCCCCCCTATCTCTCCTGTCCTCCAGTGTCGTCAGGTCGATTTCCCTTAACCTCTCCTCGTAGGACATACCCCTTAGCTCCGGGACTAGTCTTGTTGCAAACCTTTGCACTTTCTCTAGTTTCTTTACGTGCTTGGATAAATGTGGGTTCCAAACTGGTGCTGCATACTCCAGTATGGGCCTAACGTACACAGTGTACACAGTGTGTGTGTGTGTGTGTGTGTGTGTGTGCGCGCGCGCGTGCATACGCTTGTAATAGAGTCGGCTACCGTTCTTGTACTCCTCAGCTACTAAAAATTACGACTAACATTTAGATTTATTTGTATAATCTGAATCTCCTTATTGAAAAATTGTGCTGAGGGCAAATTCATATTAATAATTAGTACAATTAGCACACTGAATGTTAACTAAGTAATAATATTAATATGCCTTACCTCAAGTTCAGTCTGCATAACCCTTTTGCATTTGGCGCTTTACTAGATTATAATAGTATTATTGATCTAAGGCTCGGTAGTCTCAGTCAATGAAATAAAAAATAAAAAAAATCGATAGTAATTAAATTATATTTTAATTTTGTTTTGAAAAGAATCAGTAATTACATTTACAAACATAATTAATGGTGATGGACACAGTCCTGGTCATAGTCAAGGTGCTGGACACAGTCCTGGTCATAGTCAAGGTGCTGGACACAGTCCTGGTCATAGTCAAGGTGCTGGACACAGTCCTGGTCATAATCAAGGTGCTGGACAAGTCCTGGTCATAGTCAAGGTGCTGGACACAGTCCTGGTCATAGTCAAGGTGCTGGACACAGTCCTGGTCATAGTAAAAGTGCTGGACAAAGTCCTGGTCATAGTCAAGGTGCTGGACACAGTCCTGGTCATAATCAAGGTGCTGGACAAAGTCCTGGTCATAGTCAAGGTGCTGGACAAAGTCCTGGTCATAGTCAAGGTGCTGGACCAGTCCTGGTCATAGTCAAAGTGCTGGACACAGTCCTGGTCATAGTCAAGGTGCTGGACACAGTCCTGGTCATAGTCAAGGTGCTGGACACAGTCCTGGTCATAGTCAAGGTGCTGGACACAGTCCTAGTCATAGTAAAAGTGCTGGACACAGTCCTGGTCATAGTCAAGGTGCTGGACCAGTCCTGGTCATAGTCAAGGTGCTGGACACAGTCCTGGTCATAGTCAAGGTGCTGGACACAATCCTGGTCATAGTCAAGGGGCTGGACACAGTCCTGGTCATATTCAAGGTGCTGGACACAGTCCTGGTCATAGTCAAGGTGCTGGACACAGTCATGGACATAGTAAAAGTGCTGGACACAGTCCTGGTCATAGTCAAGGTGCTGCAACAGTCCTGGTCATAGTCAAGGTGCTGGACACAGTCCTGGTCATAGTCAAGGTGCTGGACACAGTCCTGGCCATAGTCAAGGTGCTGGACACACTCCTGGTCATAGTCAAGGTGCTGGACACAGTCCTGGTCATAGTCAAGGTGCTATACACAGTCCTGGTCATAGTAAAAGTGCTGGACACAGTCCTGGTCATAGTCAAGGTGCTGGACCAGTCCTGGTCATAGTCAAGGTGCTGGACACAGTCCTGGTCATAGTCAAGGTGCTGGACATAGTCCTGGTCATAGTCAAGGTGCTGGACACAGTCCTGGTCATAGTCAAGGTGCTGGACACAGTCC
>WNWK01054999.1:0-11390 GCA_009830355.1 Cherax destructor
TGAAAAGTATAAAATTATATTTTATTGCATATTCCGACGTTTAGGCGTTTAGTGCTTTTCTGTAAACTCTTTAAATAAATTTCTCTAATGAAATTATGGAAAATAAAAAATTGATTTTTTTAGGCTTATCATGTGTATTTATCAAAAAAACTTTTTGAAAATCCTAAATGCCAACGTCAAAAATCAAAAAATCAAGTTTAAGCTTTTAATTTAATTAATTTTTACATTTTAAAAATCCATAAAACATAAAAATCTTTTATTATCAATATTTCATTTTTCTACATAAACATAAACTCTAAAAATTAAAATGGTATTTTTGCATATTTCGACGTTTAGACGGTTTAGTGTTCTCTGACAAAATCTTTACAAATACTATATTTTAAACAAATAATTCTTGCAATTGAAATTTTGGAAATAAATTTTTAATTTTTTTTAGTATTTTACCAAAAATATTTTTTAAAATCTAAAATACAATGAATCGTCAAAATGCAAAAAGTGATTTATAATTTTTTTTTTGATATATTATTTATATATTTTAACAAATCAAAAAAAAACCTAAAAATCAATTTTTATAGATATTTATATTATTTTCAAAATAGAACTTAAAACGAAATGCAAAAGGTATTTTTATTTGAGTTTAGAGGTTTAGTGCTTTCTAAAACTATTTTTTAAATAGATTCCACTTTTAAATAATTTCACGCATGAAATTTATGGGAAAATGCAAAATTTTATGATTTTTTTAAATTACCATAGGTATTTTCAAAATTCCTTAAATCCTTGAATCGTAAAAATCAAAAAAATTTAGTTTTTTAATATTTTTATTATTTATATTTTTTAAAAATCCCAAAAAAACTATAAATCAATATTTTTATAGAATATTTCATATTATTTTCAAAAATACATGAACTTAAAAACTCGAAATGTGCAAAGGTATTTTTTATATTTCGACTTTTAAGGTTTAGTGTTTCCAAACTTTTTTTCTAAATCTTGTTATCAAATTTTAACAGCTTTATGATTAAATTTGGAAAAAAGGAAAAATTTATGATTTTTTAAGAACCTTACTAGGTGTTTATCAAAAATATTTCAAAATCCTTCAAACAAATCGTCAAAAATGCAATAAAATTAGTTTAATACTTTTTCTATTTTAATATTATTTTTTAAAAACCCTAAAATCTAAAAATCAATTTTATAGAATATTTTTTATTTTCAAAAATAAGAACATTAAAGCCAAAATTTAAATGGATTTTATTGCATATTTCGCTTTTGAGGTTTGAGTGTTTTTGAAAACTCGTTTTACTAAATACAAGATTTTCAATTCAAACTTTTAAATCAATTTTCCATTGAAATTTGGGAAAAGAAGAAATTTTATTTTTTTGGGTATTTTATCTACAAAAAATAGTTTTTCAGAAAATCCTTGAAAATCTTTAAATAGTCGAAAAATGCAATAAAATTAAGTTTTATAGCATTTTAATATATATAAAATATTTACATATTTTTAAAAAATCCTAATAAAAGCCTATCAAAATCAATATTTTTATAGAATATTTCATATTATTTTCGAAAAATACATGAAACATTAAAAAGCTCAGAAAAATGTGCTAAAATCGTATTTTATTGCATATTTCGACGTTTTAGAGCGGTTTGAGTGCTTTTCTGGCAAAACTCATTTTTTAGCAAAAATACTTACATTATCAAACTTTTAAATACACTTTCTACTGCAATTGAAATTTATGGGAAAAGTAAGCAAAATTTTATGATTTTCTTTTAGGAAGCTTACTCATAGGTGTATTTTATATAAAAAATATAGTTTTTCAGAAAATCATTGAAAATGCCTTAAATCGTCAAAAAATGCAATAAAATTAAGTTTTATAGTTTTTTAATATTTATTAATTATTTACATATATTTAAAAAATCCCATTAAAAATCTATAAAAATCAATATTTTTATAGAATATTTCATATTATTTTCGACAAATACATGAAACATTAAAAAGCTCAGAAAAATGTGCTAAAATCGTATTTTATTGCATATTTCGACGTTTTAGAGCGGTTTGAGTGCTTTTCTGGAAAAACTCATTTAATAGCTAAAATACTGAGATTATCAAACTTTTAAACAGACTTTCTACTTCAATTGAAATTTATGGGAAAAGTAAGGAAAATTTTATGATTTTCTTTTAGGAACCTTACTCATAGGTGTATTTTATCTAAAAAAAACAGTTGTCAGAAAATCCTTGAAAATGCCTTAAATCGTCAAAAAATGCAATAAAATCAAGTTTTATAGCATTTTTTAATATTTATTATTTATTTACATATTAATAAAAAATCCATTTAAAATTCTTTAAAATCAATACTTTTATTGAATATTTCATATTATTTTTTAAAAAATACTTGAAATATTAAAAAGCTCAGAAAAATGTGCTAAAATGGTATTTTATTGCATATTTCGACGTTTTAGAGCGGTTTGAGTGCTTTTCTGGCAAAACTCATTTATATAGAATTTCTACTGCAATTGAAATTTATGGGAAAAGTAAGCCAAATTATATGATTTTCTTTTAGGAAGCTTACTCATAGGTGTATTTTATCTAAAAAAAAAACGTTTTTCAGAAAATCCTTGAAAATGCCTTAAATCGTCAAAAAATGCAATAAAATCAAGTGTTATAGCATTTTTTTTTTTAATTATTTACATATTTTTTAAAAATCCCATTAAAAACTATAAAAATCGTATATTATTATACAATATTTCATATTATTTTCCAAAAATACATGAAACATTAAAAAGCTCTGAAAAATGTGATAAAATTATATTTTATTGCATATTCCGACGTTTTAGAGCGGTTTGAGTGCTTTTCTGTCAAAACTCATTTAAATAGAATTTCTACTGCAATTGAAATTTATGGGAAAAGTAAGCCAAATTATATGATTTTCTTTTAGGAAGCTTACTCATAGGTGTATTTTATCTAAAAAAAAAACGTTTTTCAGAAAATCCTTGAAAATGCCTTAAATCGTCAAAAAATGCAATAAAATCAAGTGTTATAGCATTTTTGAATTTAATTTAATTATTTACATATTTTTAAAAAATCCCATTAAAAACTATAAAAATCGTATATTATTATACAATATTTCATATTATTTTCCAAAAATACATGAAACATTAAAGAGCTCTGAAAAATGTGCTAAAATGGTATTTTATTGCATATTTCGACGTTTTAGAGCGGTTTAAGTGCTTCTCTGACAAAACTCATTTTTTAGCTAAAATACTATGATTTTCAAACTTTTAAATACAATTTCTACTGCAATTGAAATTTATGGGAAAAGTAAGCGAAATTTTATTATTTTTTTTTTTGAGGTATATTTTATCCAAAAAATAGTTTTTTTTTAAAAATCCTTAAAAATACAATGAATCGTCAAAAAATGCAATAAAGTAACGATTTATAGCATTTTTTATTATTGATATATTATTTATATATTTTTAACAAATCAAAATAAAAACCTATAAAAATCAATATTTTTATAGAATATTTCATATTATTTTCGAAAAATACATGAAACATTAAAAAGCTCTGAAAAATGTGCTAAAATGGTATTTTATTGCATATTTCGACGTTTTAGAGCGGTTTGAGTGCTTTTCTGGCAAAACTCATTTTTTTGCTAAAATACTTAGATTACCACACTTTTAAATAGAATTTCTACTGCAATTGAAATTTATGGGAAAAGTAAGCAAAATTTTATGATTTTCTTTTAGGAAGCTTACTCATAGGTATTTTCAGAAATTCCTTGAAAATGCCTTGAATCGTCAAAAAATGCAATAAAATAACGATTTATAGCATTTTTTAATATATATTTATTATTTATATATTTTTAAAAAATCCCAATAAAAACCTATAAATATCAATATTTTTATAGAATATTTCATATTATTTTCGAAAATACATGAAACATTAAAAAGCTCAGAAAAATGTGCTAAAATGGTATTTTATTGCATATTTCGACGTTTTAGAGCGGTTTGAGTGCTTTTCTGGCAAAACTTATTTTTTAGCTAAAATACTTAGATTATCAAACTTTTAAACAGACTTTCTAATGCAATTGAAATTTATGGAAAAAGTAAGGAAAATTTTATGATTTTCTTTTAAGAACCTTACTCATAGGTGTATTTTATCTAAAAAAATAGTTTTTCAGAAAATCCTTCAAATGCCTTAAATCGTCAAAAATGCAATAAAATTAAGTTTAATAGCATTTTTTCATATTTATTAATTATTTACATATTTTTAAAAAATCCCATTAAAAATCTATAAAAATCAATATTTTTATAGAATATTTCATATTATTTTCGAAAAATACATGAAACATTAAAAAGCTCAGAAAAATGTGCTAAAATGGTATTTTATTGCATATTTCGACGTTTTAGAGCGGTTTGAGTGCTTTTCTGACAAAACTCGTTTTTTAGCTAAAATACTAAGATTTTCAAATTTCAAACTTTTAAATACAATTTCTACTGCAATTGAAATTTATGGGAAAAGTAAGCGAAATTTTATTATTTTTTTTGAGGTATATTTTATCGAAAAAATAGTTTTTTTCAGAAAATCCTTAAAAATACAATGAATCGTCAAAAAATGCAATAAAATAACGACTTATAGCATTTTTGAATATTTTTATATTATTTATATATTTTTTAAACATCCCAATAAAAACCTATAAAAATCAATATTTTTATAGAATATTTCATATTATTTTCGAAAAATACATGAAACATTAAAAAGCTCAGAAAAATGTGCTAAAATCGTATTTTATTGCATATTTCGACGTTTTAAGGGTTTGAGTGCTTTATTAAAACTCATTTTTTAGCTAAAATACTTAGATTATCACACTTTTAAATAAATTTCTACTGCAATTGAAATTTATGGGAAAAGTAAGAAATTTTATGATTTTCTTTTAGGAACTTACTCATAGGTGTATTTTATATAAAACATATAGTTTTTCAGAAAATCATTGAAAATGCCTAAATCATCAAAAAATGCAATAAAATTAAGTTGTATAGCATTTTTTAATATTTAATAATTATTTACATATATTTAAAAAATCTCATTAAAAATCTATAAAAATCAATATTTTTATAGAATATTTCATATTATTTTCGAAAAATACATGAAACATTAAAAAGCTCTGAAAAATGTGCTAAAATGGTATTTTTATTGCATATTTCGACGTTTTAGAGCGGTTTGAGTGCTTTCTGGAAAATCATTTTTTAGCTAAAATACTTAGATTATCACACTTTTAAATAAAATTTCTACTGCAATTTAAATTTATGGGAAAAGTAAGCGAAATTTTATTTTATTTTTTTGAGGTATATTTTATCTAAAAAAATAGTTTTTTTCAGAAAATCCTTAAAAATGCCTTGAATCGTAAAAAAATGCAATAAAATAACGATTTATAGCATTTTTGAATATATATTTATTATTTATATATTTTAAAAAATCCCAATAAATACCTATAAAATCAATATTTTTATAGAATATTTCATATTATTTTCGAAAATACATGAAACATTAAAAAGTCAGAAAATGTGCTAAAATCGTATTTTATTCCATATTTGACGTTTTAGAGCGTTTTGAGTGCTTTTCTGGCAAAACTCATTTTAACTAAAATACTTAGATTATCACACTTTTAAATAGAATTTACTCAATTGAAATTTATGGGAAAAGTTCGCAAAATTTTATGATTTTCTTTTAGGAAGCTTACTCATAGGTGTATTTTATCTAAAAATAGTTTTCAAAATCTTGAAAATGCTTAAATCGTCAAAAATGCCATAAAATCAAGTTTATACATTTTTTAAATTTATTTATTATTTACATATTTTTAAAAATCCAATAATCTATAAAAATCAATATTTTTATAGAATATTTCATATTATTTCGAAAAATCATGAAACATAAAAGCTCAAAAATGTGCTAAAATCGTATTTTTTGCATATTTCGACGTTTAGAGCGGTTTGAGTGTTTCTGGAAAACTCTTTTTAGCTAAAATACTTAGATTATCAAACTTTTAAATAAATTTCTACGCAATTGAAATTTATGGGAAAAGTAAGCAAAATTTTATGATTTTCTTTTGGAAGCTTACTCATAGGTATTTTCAGAAATTCTTGAAATGCTTGAATCGTCAAATGCAATAAAATTAAGTTTCATAGCATTTTCATATTTATTAATTATTTCATATTCATATTATTTTCGAAAAATACATGAAACATTAAAAGCTCAAAAAATGTGTAAAATGGTATTTTATTGCATATTTCGACGTTTTAGAGCGGTTTGATGGTTTTCTAAAACTCATTTTAGCTAAAATACTTGATTATCAAACTTTAAACAGACTTTCTACTGCAATTGAAATTTATGGAAAAGTAAGGAAAATTTTATGATTTTCTTTTGAACACTATGGTGTATTTATCTAAAAAATAGTTTTCGAAAATCCTGAAATTTAATCGTCAAAATGCAATAAAAACGTTTATAGCATTTTAATATATATTATTATTTATATTTTTAAAAATCCAATAATTTTTATAAAATATTTTATATTATTTTCGAAATAATGAAACATTAAAAGCTCATAAAAATGTGCTAAAATGGTATTTTATTGCATATTTCGACGTTTAGAGTGGTTTGAGTGCTTTTCTGGCAAAACTCATTTTTAGCTAAAATACTTAGATTATCAAACTTTTAAACAGACTTTGTACTGAATTGAAATTTATGGAAAAGTAAGGAAAATTTTAGGATTTTCTTTAGGAACCTTACTCATATGTGTTTTTACCAAAAATAGTTTTCAGAAAATCTTGAAATCTTAAATCGTCAAAAATGCAATAAAATCAAGTGTTATAGCATTTTTATTTTTAATATTTACATATTTTAATAAAAATCCCATTAAAAACTATAAAAATCGTATATTATTATACAATATTTCATATTATTTTCCAAAAATACATGAAACATTAAAAAGCTCTGAAAAATGTGCTAAAATGGTATTTTATTGCATATTTCGACATTTTAGAGCGGTTTGAGTGCTTTTCTGACAAAATTCATTTTTTAGCTAAAATACTAAGATTTTCAAACTTTTAAATACAATTTCTACTGCAATTGAAATTTATGGGAAAAGTAAGCGAAATTTTATTATTTTATTTTTTTGAGGTATATTTTATCGAAAAAAATATTTTTTTCAGAAAATCCTTAAAAATACAATGAATCGTCAAAAAATGCAATAAAATAACGATTTATAGCATTTTTTAATATTTATATATTATTTATATATTTTAAAAATCCCAATAAAAACCTATAAAAATCAATATTTTTATAGAATATTTCATATTATTTTCGAAAAATACATGAAACATTAAAAAGCTCAGAAAAATGTGCTAAAATGGTATTCTATGGCATATTTCGACGTTTTAGAGTGGTTTGAGTGCTTTTCTGGCAAGACTCATTTTTTTAGCTAAAATACTTAGATTATCAAACTTTTAAACAGACTTTGTACTGCAATTGAAATTTATGGAAAAGTAAGGAAAAATTTATGATTTTCTTTTAGGAACCTTACTCATAGGTGTATTTTATCTAAAAAAATAGTTTTTCAGAAAATCCTTGAAAATGTTCTAAATCGTCAAAAAATGCAATAAAATTAAGTTTCATAGCATTTTTTCATATTTAATAATTATTTACATATTTTTAAAAAATCCCATTAAAAATCTATAAAAATCAATATTTTTATAGAATATTTCATATTATTTTCGAAAAATACATGAAACATTAAAAAGCTCAGAAAAATGTGCTAAAATGGTATTTTATTGCATATTTCGACGTTTTAGAGCGGTTTGAGTGCTTTTCTGACAAAACTCGTTTTTTAGCTAAAATACTAAGATTTTCAAACTTTTAAATACAATTTTTACTGCAATTGAAATTTATGGGAAAAGTAAGCGAAATTTTTTTTTTTTTTTGAGATCTATTTTATAGAAAAAAATAGTTTTTTTCAGAAAATCCTTGAAAATACAATGAATCGTGAAAAAATGCAATAAAATAACGATTTATAGCATTTTTGAATATTTATATATTTTTATATATTTTTAAAAATCCCAATAAAACCTATAAAAATCAATATTTTTATAGAATATTTCATATTATTTTCGAAAAATACATGAAACATTAAAAGCTCAGAAATATGTGCTAAAATGGTATTTTATTGCATATTTCGACGTTTTAGAGCGGTTTGAGTGCTTTTCTGGCAAAACTCATTTTTAGCTAAAATGTTAGATTATCACACTTTTAAATAGAATTTCTACTGCAATTGAAATTTATGGGAAAAGTATGCAAAATTTTATGATTTTTTTTAGGAAGTTACTCATAGGTGTATTTTATCTAAAAAAAATAGTTTTTCAAAAAATCCTTGAAAATGCCTTAAATAGTCAAAAAATGCAATAAAATGAAGTTATATAGCATTTTATAATATTTATTATTTATTTACATATTTTTAAAAAATCCCATTAAAAATATATAAAAATCAATACTTTTATTGAATAAATCACATTAAAAAATCCCATTAAAAATATATAAAAATCAATACTTTTATTGAATATTTAATATTATTTTATAAAAAATACTTGAAATATTAAAAAGCTCAGAAAAATTGGCCAAAATGGTATTTTATTGCATATTTCGACGTTTTAGAGCGGTTTGAGTGCTTTTCTGGCAAAACTCATTTTTTAGCTAAAATACATAGATTATCAAACTTTTAAATAGACTTTCTACTGCAATTGAAATTTATGGGAAAAGTAAGCAATATTTTATGATTTTCTTTTAGGAAGCTTACTCATAGGTGTATTTTATCTAAAAAAAAATAATTTTTCAGAAAATCCTTGAAAATGCCTTAAATCGTCAAAAAATGCAATAAAATCAAGTGTTATAGCATTTTTTTTTTTTAATTATTTACATATTTTAAAAAATCCCATTAAAAAACTATAAAAATCGTATATTATTATACAATATATCATATTATTTTCCAAAAATACATATTTCGACGTTTTAGAGCGGTTTGAGTGCTTTTCTGACAAAACTCATTTTTTAGCTAAAATACTAAGATTTTCAAACTTTTAAATACAATTTCTACTGCAATTGAAATTTATGGGAAAAGTAAGCGAAATTTTATTATTTTTTTTTTTGAGGTATATTTTATCGAAAAAAATAGTTTTTTCAGAAAATCCTTAAAAATACAATGAATCGTCAAAAAATGCAATAAAATAACGATTTATAGCATTTTTTAATATTTATATATTATTTATATATATTTTTAAAAAATCCCAATAAAAACCTATAAAAATCAATATTTTTATAGAATATTTCATATTATTTTCGAAAAATACATGAAACAATAAAAAGCTCAGAAAAATGTGCTAAAATGGTATTTTATTGCATATTTCGACGTTTTAGAGCGGTTTGAGTGCTTTTCTGGCAAAACTCATTTTTTAGCTTAAATACTTAGATTATCACACTTTTAAATAGAATTTCTACTGAAATTGAAATTTATGGGAAAAGTAAGCAAAATTTTATGATTTTCTTTTAGGAAGCTTACTCATAGGTGTATCTTATCTAAAAAAAAATAGTTTTTCAGAAAATCCTTGAAAATGCCTTATATCGTCAAAAAATGCAATAAAATCAAATTTATATCTTTTTTTATTTTTTTTTTTTATTTACATATTTTTAAAAAATCCCATTAAAAAACTATAAAAATCGTATATTATTATACAATATATCATATTATTTTCCAAAAATACGTGAAACATTAAAAAGCTCTGAAAAATGTGCTAAAATGGTATTTTATTGCATATTTCGACATTTTAGAGCGGTTTGAGTGCTTTTCTGACAAAATTCATTTTTTAGCTAAAATACTAAGATTTTCAAACTTTTAAATACAATTTCTACTGCAATTGAAATTTATGGGAAAAGTAAGCAAATTTTATTATTTTTATTTTTGAGGTATATTTTATCGAAAAATAGTTTTTTTCAGAAAATTCTTAAAAATACAATGAATCGTCAAAAAAATGCAATAAAATAACGATTTATAGCATTTTTGAATATTTATATATTATTTATATATTTTTAAAAAATCCCAATAAAAACCTATAAAAATCAATATTTTTATAGAATATTTCATATTATTTTCGAAAATACATGAATCATTAAAAAGCTCAGAAAAATGTGCTAAAAGTGTATTTTATTGCATATTTCGACGTTTTAGAGCGGTTTGAGTGCTTTTCTGGCAAAACTCATTTTTAACTAAAATACTTAGATTATCAAACTTTTAAACAGACTTTCTACTGCAACTGAAATTTATAGGAAAAGTAAGGAAAATTTTATGATTTTCTTTTAGGAACCTTACTCATAGGTGTATTTTATCTAAAAATAGTTTTTCAGAAAATCCTTGAAAATGCCTGAAATCGTCAAAAAACAATAAAATAAGTTTTACATTTTTTTATATATTTTTTAATATTTTAAAAATCCCATTAAAAAACTATAAAAATCATATTTTTATAGAATATTTCATATTATTTTCAAAAAAACATGAAACATTAAAACTCAGAAAAAAGTGCTAAAATGGTATTTTATTGCATATTTCGACGTTTTGAGCGGGTTTTAGGCTTTTCGCAAAACTCATTTTTACTAAAATACTTAGATATCAAACTTTTAAATAAATTTCTACTGCAATTGAAATTTATGGGAAAAGTAAGCAAAATTTTATGATTTTTTTTGGAGCCCAAGGGGTTTTTTTTTCAAAAAAAATTTTTTAAAAAACCTTGAAAAAACCTTAAAATTTAAAAAAGCAAAAAAAAATTTTTTACATTTTTTTAAAATTTTTTT
The DNA here is from genome assembly GCA_009830355.1 of Cherax destructor. Taxonomy (NCBI): domain Eukaryota; kingdom Metazoa; phylum Arthropoda; class Malacostraca; order Decapoda; family Parastacidae; genus Cherax; species Cherax destructor. Next base: position 10,886 of record WNWK01054999.1, read on the forward strand.
ATTTTTTTAAATTTTTAAAAAACCCCTTAAAAAAACTTTAAAAAACAATATTTTATTGAATATTTATATTTTTTTTTAAAAAAAATTTTAAAAATTAAAAAAAAAAAAAATTGAAAAAGGGATTTTATTGCATATTTCAGTTTTTAACGGTTTAGGTTTTTTAAAACTCATTTTTTGCTAAAAAACTAATTTCCCAAAAATTTTTAAAAAAATTTCACTCAATTAAATTTATGGAAAAATAGCAAAATTTATTTTTTTTGGGAATTACTCTATTATTTTTTAAAAAAAAAAGTTTTAAAAAACTTTTAAAAAGCCTAAAAGTCAAAAAAGCAATAAAAAAGTTTTTTGATTTTTTAAATTATTAATTATTTACATATTTTAAAAACCCTTAAAAAACATAAAAAACAATTTTTTTTTGAAATTTCATATTATTTTAAAAATACATGAAACATTGCTCAGAAAAAAATTAAAACTATTTTTTTGATATTTCGACGTTTAACGGTTT
>WNWK01055000.1:0-11390 GCA_009830355.1 Cherax destructor
CAGCACGGCTGCCTTTAAAGCAGCAGACTCGGGTTCGACTCCCGGCGGAGTCTTGCATTTTTTTTATAGTGACTTAATTTTACAGTCTGAAGTGAAACCTTGTTCTAGTGACTTGTACACCATGGTAGTTGTTCTAGTGACTTGTACACTATGGTAGTTGTTCTAGTAGGTTGTACACCATGGTAGTTGTTCTAGTGAGTTGTACACCATGGTACTTCTTCTAGTGAGTTGTACACCATGGTTCTTGTGCTAGTGAGTAGTACACCTTGTACTTGTTCTAGTGAGTTGTTCACCATGGTACTTGTTCCAGTGAGTTGCACACCATGGACTTGTACTAGTGAGTTGTACACCATGGTACTTGTACTAGTGAGTTGTACACCATGGTACTTGTGCTAGTGAATATAAGTGAAATTATTGGTTTATAACTCTAAGGTGTTTGTCTACAACAAGCACTGCTTTGAGGAATTAGACATATGTGAACATGTGTCTACTTACTAATCTAATGTACAAGCACAGCTTTGGAAGCAGAGACAAGCAAGTCTCATCTATATGACTTTCTAAGCGTTTTGAATTTTTTTTTACTAATACCTCTTCCATTTTAGGAAAACACATCACTGATTAAATTAAAGAGATAACGAGTAAATTGAAGAACATGAACAAGAATGAATATCTACGTGGATGAACTTTCGTGAAAAGTATAATGATGACTTGTGACGTGGACCTTAGTCATTTGATATGCTGTATCAGTGATGACTTGTTATGCGGTCTTAGCTGTATCAGTGATGACTTGTTATGCGGTCTTAGCTGTATGATGACCTGTTACTCGGATCTTAGTCATATGTAATATGGTGAAACAGGTTTTAGTCACTTGATAACTTTCAATGCAGGTGTTAGTTATATGATGACTTGTGTTGCGGGTGTTATTTATATTATTATTCCTACTTGTGACATGGGAGAAAAATCATGTAATGACTTGTGTTATAGGTCTAACTTATATGATAACTTGCGACGACATAAGTCTTAGTTATATAATTACATGTAAATCATGTCATAGATATATGATGACTTTTCATTCGAGTCTTAGTGATATGTTTTGTGATTCAGGTTATATGCATAGGATGACTTGTGAAACTGGACCTAGTCATATAATGATTTGACTCGTTTTTTTTGTCATGTGATTGCTTGTGGTTCGTGTCTTAGTCATATGACCTGGGTCTTTATGATATAATGACTTGTGACTTTGGGTTTTGTCATATGAACTGTGGCTTCGATTTTCATCATTTGTTGTCTTGTTATAAATGTTAGTCATATGATGACTTGTGACTCGAGGTCTTAGTCATATGATGTCTGGTAACTCTTATTTTAGTCATATTAAGACCTGTGACTCTAATTTCATTCATTTGATAACTTGTGACACATGTATTAGTCATATGATGCCTCGTCATTCAGGTCTTAGTCAAAGTCATATGATGACTTGTGATAAAGCTGAAAACCACAAGTATAAAAGTTGCAGAGTAAATTGCTCACAAGAAGGAGCGGCACTCTACGTGAAAGACACATTTTGTTGCACAGAACTGTTAACTTAATCATATAATACAGTAGACGTTCTAGGTACTAAGCTGAAACACCGGAATCTAGTAATTATCTTCGTATATAAATCACTATCAGTAACAGCGTAGGAATTCAAGGATCAGGTAAGAATTATAGAGAGCTACTTTGAAAAACTTGACTTCCCATTGAATAATAGAATCGCTCGATATTTGTGACTCCCACATAAGGAATGGAAGCTGCTAAGTCACAGCGATGCGCAACAGCGATGCGCTAAGTCACAGCGATGCTATAAAACTTTATTTTATTGCATTTTTTTACGATTCAAGGCATTTTCAAGGATTTTCTGAAAAACTGTTTTTTTAGATAAAATCATACAAAGATTAAATAGTGAGGATAAACATGTAAGTGTTGAGGCTAGATGAAGAATACACAACGACTCACGAAATCGTAATGACACGATTGCAAACAAACCATACCACGGGTGGGGTTCGAACCCGCGGTCAGAGAGTCTCAAAACTCCAGACCGTCGCGTAAGCCACTGGGCCAGCTAGCTTCAGTAAGATTCGTACCTAGCTGGATGAATCTTACTGAAGCTAGCTGGCCCAGTGGCTTACGCGACGGTCTGGAATTTTGAGACTCTCTGACCGCGGGTTCGAACCCCACCCGTGTATGATTTGTTTGCAATCGTGTCATTCATTTCGTGAGTCATGTTGACGGTTTGAGGAGGGACTTGAGCTAGAGTTCGTCACGGCCATGCTAGTGGGAGATTCGTCTGTAAAAACTTGCATTTGTGGACACAGTGGTGCCTATGGTAACCTTCCTATGGTGTAGAAATATACCTAGTTGGATTAATTTTATTGAAGCTAGCTGGCCCAGTGGGCTTACTCGACGGTCTGGAGTTTTGAGACTCTCTGACCGCGGGTTCGAACCCCATCCGTGGTATGTTTTTAGACAAGGACAGCCGTTTAGAAGATTCAACCTACGAACAGTCCGGAGCTTGTGTCAACATTCATAGTGCCTTCTTCCGTAGACAGTTCTTCGTGGTACATAATACTACAGTGACAGAGCACCAATTCTACCGGCTGAGAAAAACAGAAGTTACTAGAGAACACATAGGTTATGGTACAGAGACACGTGAGTAGCCAGATTAAACCTAAGTCAGTGCAGGAAACATAAAAATAGAACGAACAGTCCCAGAGGACTCCTTACCGGGAGGAGAGTCAGGAGTTCTGTGACACTATCTTACCCTGATCGCTTGGTAAGCAAAAGTAAGGGACACTGATGGTCAAAACTACCCCTAGTAGTTAGATGGAGAGACTACTGAAATTACCATATAATATATACAATAAGCACTTATTCCTCACGAAGGTACATGAGTGACTAGTCCAAATCTCCACAATATAACTATATACCAGAGTGAGAGATGGAGGACTAAATGAAAAATAAACTTAATGATAAAAAGGGAAGCCCTAGGGACAATAAAAATCTAGTATCAACATCAGTGGCCCCAGACTATTCATTATTACACCAGATAATATCAGAAACACTGACCTATTAAGAATATACTGCAAATTTTCAGCAGCAACAACCTGGTTGACCAGGCAAACTCCAGAGAAACTTCACCCAGAGTCGTGTTGCAAGACTACGAATACTCTCGAAATCCATCAACGGTATATCAAATGTAAAGGCATGAGGTCTTGTGACTCAAGTCTTAGTCATAAGATGACCTGTGACGCGGGTCTATTGATGACTTATGACAAGGGACTAAGTCAGATGATGACTTGTGACAAGGGTCTACGTCAGATGATGACTTGTGACAAGGGTCTACGTCAGATGATGACTTATGACAAGGGTCTAAATCAGATGATGACTTGTGACAAGGGTCTAAGTCAGAAGATGACTTATGACAAGGGTCTACGTCAGATGATGTATTCTGACAAGGGTCTAAGTCAGAAGATGACTTATGACAAGGGTCTAAATCAGATGATGACTTGTGACAAGGGTCTAAGTCAGATGATGACTTGTGACAAGGGTCTACGTCAGATGATGACTTATGACAAGTGTCTAAGTCAGATGATGACTTATGACAAGGGTCTAAGTCAGATAATGACTTATGACAATGGTCTAAGTCAGATGATGACTTGTGACAAGGGACTAAGTCAGATGATGACTTATGACAAGGGTTTAAATCAGATGATGACTTGTGACAAGGGTCTAAGTCAGATGATGAATTATGACTAGGGTCTAAGTCAGATAATGACTTGTGACAAGGGTCTAAGTCAGATGATGACTTATGACAAGGGTCTACGTCAGATGATGACTTATGACAAGGGTCTAAGTCAGATGATGACTTATGACAAGGGTCTAAGTCAGATGATGACTTGTGACAAGGGTCTACGTCAGATGATGTATTCTGACAAGGGTCTCAGTCAGATGATGACTTATGACAAGGGTCTACGTCAGATGATGACTTATGACAAGGGTCTAAGTCAGAAGATGACTTATGACAAGGGTCTAAATCAGATGATGACTTGCGACAAGGACTGAAGTCAGATGATGACTTGTGACAAGGGTCTAAGTCAGATAATGACTTGTGACAAGGGTCTAAGTCAGATAATGACTTGTGAGAAGGGTCTAAGTCAGATGATGACTTATGACAAGGGTCTAAATCAGATGATGACATGTGACAAGGGTCTACGTCAGATGATGTATTCTGACAATGGTCTAAGTCAGATGATGACTTATGACAAGGGTCTAAGTCAGATGATGACTTATGACAAGGGTCTACGTCAGATGATGACTTGGGACAAGGGTCTAAGTCAGATGATGACTTATGACAAGGGTCTAAATCAGATGATGACTTGTGACAATGGTCTAAGTCAGAAGATGACTTATGACAAGGGTCTAAATCAGATGATGACTTGTGACAAGGGTCTAAGTCAGATGATGACTTGTGACAAGGGTCTACGTCAGATGATGTATTCTGACAAGGGTCTCAGTCAGATGATGACTTATGACAAGGGTCTACGTCAGATGATGACTTATGACAAGGGTCTAAGTCAGAAGATGACTTATGACAAGGGTCTAAATCAGATGATGACTTGCGACAAGGACTGAAGTCAGATGATGACTTGTGACAAGGGTCTAAATCAGATGACTTGTGACAAGGGTCTAAGTCAGATAATGACTTGTGACAAGGGTCTAAGGCAGAGGATGACTTATGACAAGGGTCTAAATCAGATGATGACATGTGACAAGGGTCTACGTCAGATGATGTATTCTGACAAGGGTCTAAGTCAGATGATGACTTATGACAAGGGTCTAAGTCAGATGATGACTTATGACAAGGGTCTACGTCAGATGATGACTTGGGACAAGGGTCTAAGTCAGAAGATGAATTATGACAAGGGTCTAAATCAGATGATGACTTGTGACAAGGGTCTAAGTCAGATAATGACTTGTGACAAGGGTCTAAGTCAAATGATGACTTATGACAAGGGTCTAAATCAGATGATGACTTGTGACAAGGGTCTAAGTCAGATGATGACTTATGACAAGGGTCTAAATCAGATGATGACTTGTGACAAGGGTCTAAGTCAGATGATGAATTATGACAAGGGTCTAAGTCAGATAATAACTTGTGACAAGGGTCTAAGTCAGATGATGATATATGACAATGGTCTAAGTCAAATGATGACTTATGACAAGGGTCTAAGTCAGATGACAATTTCTGATGCAGTCCGTAGTCATATGATGTCTTGTGCCTTTAGTCTCAGTTATATGATACTTATGACACGGGTCTGACTCATATGATGACTTGTAATGAGGGTTTCAGTCATCTTATGACTCGTGAAGTAGGTTTTAGTCATATATTGACCTGTTCCAAAGAACTTTTGGTTATTTATTCTAGGATTTCCGCTCTCTGCCTCCTTATCATCCACCTTTCAAAATAACACATTGTCCATTAAAAATTTGGATTTTTTTAATGTTCTATGAATAAAATAATTATTCAGATTGTGCGACCCTTAGTCGACAATCTGAATTCCTTCATGAATGTTTACTTCCTCACACTCCAACAGCACGTCAATTCATAAAAGCCACTTGCTTTCACTCCTATGTAACACGCCCACACATGTCTGTTGAATGTCCAAGCCCATCGCCATACAAAACCTCCTTTACCTCCTCCCTCCAATCTTACTTAGGATGCCTTCTCACAACAACAGATTTATACTCCATCCAAGTCCTCCTATTTTACTCTATCCTCTTTAATTTTCCAAAACACCTCAACAACCCCACAACCCTCTGAATAATTATTTTAGAAACCCTGAACCTCCTAAACTCCTAACTACAAATTCTCTGCAAAATATTCACACCACACATTGCTTTCAAACACAACATCTCCATTGCCTCTAGTCTCGTCCTCTCTGCAACTATCACAACCCATGCTTCACACCCATATAATAAGTGTTGGCACCACTATACTCATACATGGATAAACGTTCTATGTCTCCACAGATGCCTCAGTGCACCATCCACTTTTTTTCTTCGTCAGTTCTATAGTTCACATTGTCTTTTATAGACCTGTCCTTTGCCAAGTCCTCTCTCAAATATCTGAACACATTTATTTACTCGGTTCTCCCTCCCTCCCTCCAATCTGTTATATAGTCTTTTTTCATCTAAATTTATTGTTAACGTCATCACCTTGCTCTTTTTCTTATGTTCATTTTAAATATCCCTTTTTTTCATACCTTTTCAAATTCTTCCACCATCTTTTTCAACTTCTCTTCAGAATCTCCCAAAACCACCAAGACATCCTTACAAAGCAAATGTGAAAAACCCCCAACTGTGTACTAGATTCTTTATATTTTATTCCCACACCTTTCCCCTGCACCTTAGCATTCATTTCTTTTACAGCTCCTTTTCTAAATATGCAACCATGGTGACCAAATAAATTCCAGTCTAAATGTCTGCTTTTATTGGAAAATTATCTCCCTCTCTCCTGAATACCCTAATTTAACAATGTTAGAAGGCTGTTATGAGTCAGATGGAGGTGAGGCAAGTGGCATGTGAACACCATAAACATTTACGAATTCCGCCTCTTAACAATGTTCTTAGAATGTTTACAAACCCCATGCACAAGGCTGACGAGTAACATACACATGCAACATTTGGGTGTTTTAATCAAAAGACAGCGTCGGCGTGCCAGGTTTATCAATCTGAAGTCTATGAAATCTTTCAACACAGACTTATACCAATAATCTAATGATGTTCAAGATTACCAAGGATCGAACAAGGAGAATAATACAGCTTAAATCTTGTAATTACCTTTACGACTTCAGTTTTAAATATAAAATTCACTTATTGATTAAAGGATATATAGGATAAAGTATCTATCCTCTATATCTAATTACAACTTGATAACTTAGTTCAAAACTCTTCCAAAACCAGTATGTACCAAAATAGAAAAAAAAACCCGCTGTAAACCTCTAAGAAAACGGGTAATGTTTCGACGTTTACTTCAAGTAAGTAGTTTATTATTTACGTTCAGAAACGTAATCATTCAGGACGAAAACATTCAATATTTCTCACAGGGAGTAAATCACAGCAACTTAACCTGATAACACAGTCATAACCAAGGTGACGCACTAAAAAACACAGCAATTGCGAGATTATTATTCTTTAATTCTCAGATCTGTCAGTGACGAGAGTAAGTGTTGCAGCCCGTAAGTTGCCCAGAAACGGTCGCCGAGTAAATTACCTCCTAAAATTACCAAACGTATATTGGTCGGTGCGGGATCCGAGAAAGGATTCCTACATTCCATAAGCCAAGCCTCCTCTACCTCAATGCACGCAAAAGGAATATTGGAGGGTGTTTTAAAATTTCAGTTTAGCTAAATGTAACTATATATTCTTGTGTGTATGATCGTGCGTACTTATTTTTATGTAAATGTGCTCTTTCATATGTATACGGTACATCCATTATGTATTATGTGCCTACATATAAATATGTGTATTTACATATATGTATTTTTTAAATTTAAACCTGTGCATATGTATGTTTATGCATTGTGTCTATATAAATGTTTACGTGCGTAAAAAAAATTGTAAAGGTATAAACTATGACGCCCGAAAAATTCACCCTTGACTATATACATACATATATATATATATATATATATATATATATATATATATATATATATATATATATATATATATATATATATATATATATATATATATATATATGTCGTGCCGATTAGGTAAAACTGGTCAATTAGCAAGAACTCATCTAAAATTAAGTCCTTTCTAAAATTTTCTCTTATACGTTTAAAGATATATTTTTGTCTTTTATGTTAATGTAAGAATTTATAATTTTGTACCAAGAGAAACTTTGAAAACCTACCTAACCTTATTACAACAAGCGCAATTTAATTTAGCCTAACCCAACTAAATATATTTTAGATACGTTAACATTAATTTAATAATAAACAAACACAATGAAATATATTTTTTCGTTAGGTTCAGAATGATTTTGGCGAAATTATTGCATACACAAATTTTCACTTGTCTTATATGGCAAGGTGAGCGTTGCTATTTAAGCCAAAATCGCAAGTTTTACCTAATCGGCACGACATATACTAATAATATATATATATATATATATATATATATATATATATATATATATATATATATATATATATATATATATATATATATATGTCGTGCCGATTAGGTAAAACTGGTCAATTAGCAAGAACTCATTTAAAATTAAGTGCTTTCTAAAATTTTATCTTATACGTTTAAAGATATATTTTTTTCATTTATGTTAATGTAAGAATTTATAATTTTGTACCAAGAGAAACTTTGAAAACCTACCTAACCTTATTACAACAAGCGCAATTTAATTTAGCCTAACCCAACTAAATATATTTTAAATACGTTAACATTAATTTAATAATAAACAAACACAATGTAATATATTTTTTTCGTTATGTTCAGAATGATTTTGGCGAAATTATTGCATACACAAATTTTCACTTGTCTTATATGGCAAGGTGAGCGCTGCTATTTAAGCCAAAATCGCAAGTTTTACCTAATCGGCACGACATATATATATATATATATATATATATATATATATATATATATATATATATATAGTATATATATTGTCTCTACGTCCACAACAGGACTCGAACCTGTAAACTCTGAATCAGAGTCCACAGTACTCGGCGATAGCTGAAATAGTGAAGCTGAAGCTCTGTACAGCTATCTCATGGAAATGAATTTCGGGAATGGCTTATGTTAAATTATGCAGACAGAACCTGGGCGTGTGAGTGCACCTGCGCATGTCAGCTGCACCTGCGCATGTTAGTGCACCTGCGGATGTCAGTGCACCTGCGCATGTCAGTGCACCTGCTCATGTCAGTGCACCTGCGCAGGTCAGTGCACCTGCTCATGTCAGTGCACCTGCGCATGTCAGTGCACCTGCTCATGTCAGTGCACCTGCTCATGTCAGTGCACCTGCGCATGTCAGCTGCACTACAAACCTTCTCCTAGTAACAGTTAACCAGAATTTAAAACGAGAAGCCGACTGAATAAGCCGTTCTGAAATTAAAAGAACCCTTTAACTGACTAAAGAACGGCTCTGGTTTCATGCTTCAAAAAAAAAAGAAGTTTCAATATTTTTCCAAATTTCCACAATCCTGTAAAAAAAAATGTATTTTATTTTGATTTTTGAAAAACTTAGTTTGATAAAAATGTCAAACTTTTGTTCACACAAAATTATTGCAAAAATATTTCTTAATAAGATGCACCGTATTTAAAGCTGATCAGTAGAGGCGTTCAGTAATTATTAAATGGGAAACAACTTGCTTAATAAAAATTGGCAAATTAAAATTAAGACAGCTCAAAGTGAGAGACAGAATGTGTTTTAATTAAGCCCATCAATGGTAGAATTAGAAGCCAATAAGAAAACACATTCTTCACTAATCGATCTGATTCCAACTTTCCAGTTTTGTTTTCACAATTTCAGTAAAATTTCAATTTTAGACTTTCTCGTATTCAACTTATTGCTTATAATACTCATTATAGAATCCCTCGTCAATAATAGTTTGAAGTCAATCAGAAGCATTTGCTAGTGATTGAAGAAGAAAATAATATAACTATTAAATCAATATAATTGGCAAATTGTAACTTGTGGCACACAGTGACACTCTGAGCCCCAGTTAAAGCAATGATTCCAACGATTCCAAGTTTCTCTTAATATTTTATTTTACAACCACATTTGGAAGCATTCAAACTTAACATTTACAATCCTGACCATAAGATGCATCTGCAAATAAATTTTGAAACCGTTCGAAAGAAGTGAATATAGTTTTATATTATGTTATTTAACCGGAGTACAAATTCCACACTATTTTACATAGAATAATCAAATATGCATCAACACATTTGAATTTAAATTTCTATCGTCGTTAAAATTTTTAGCATCTTTTGTGCCATTTTGAAGTTATGCCACTGAGGATTTTCGAACTTATCTGGGTCCTTCGAGGATGCTGAGAATTAGTTCAAAATTTTTGGTCTTAGGACATGACAACATGAAAATTTTCAAAGAATTTAGTCCTTGCTACCGTACACAGTGTTGAAAATTTAAAGGCGAATGGAAGAGTCATTCTCGAGTTATGAGAAAAGAATAATTGAAAAGAAGGAGGAAGAAAAAATCAGATAACTTCTTCAAGGTACCTCTTCGGGGAAACCTAATAATCATTGTACATAATTTCTAAATCTTTAACACCATAGCCACGACTAAGTCATAACAAAATTTCTAAGAAAAATATTCAAAAGTGATTAAGATATGTGTCTGCTGTAAAAAAAAAAATCAATGATGTTAAAAAGAGATTATATGTCTAATTTAAAATATGGGAATATATTACGAAACTAATATATTTTGGCTTAATATTAATAATTATCGTACACTGGGATGCCCGCGGGAGTTGCCAGTCAGGGTTGTTTAAAGTCACGTGGTTACGTGAAGTTGCCTCAGTCACGTTGGACACATCCACACAGTACCTGTGTCCTGCTCAGCTTTACACCTCCATAAAGTAAGTCTTATGTATAGTTGTTTAAATTGATGGCAGAGGAAACCGTTAAGGAAGACACAATGAATGTAAGATGGTACAGTGAGAGTAGAGATATAAATAACTGCAGAGACATAGCGTAGATACGAAGTTATGATGAATGAACAGAGATAAGACGTTTGTGAGGTACAGTAAACATAAAATAATAATGAATTTCTTGCTGTGCCAATAATCCTTTTTCAGAGGGTTATTGAAAATATCTCTTCATCGAAACCCTCTGCATCAGAGAAGATGAAAATACAGTAATGTCTAGCGTTGACTGAGAGGTGGACACGTGTGTGTGTTTAAGAAACTGAATGTTTGAAGGCACTATGACTGACGACTCTAGAACTTCTCATTATTTCAAGGAAAAAGTGTTAACAAAGAAGATCAGTTCACTCAACAGACGTCTCAATAGTAATACGTTTTTTAGACGGTGTAGTGGTAAAACCGTCAGCAGTGCGGGTAGGTGGGCAAATCCAAATCATCTCCAAAAAGAGGACAGCCGCTATGCATGATGCAGGGCTGGGCATGGTGATGCAGGATCGAATCCTGGCTAGCTGCAGTTAATGATTCAAAAGGACTTGTTTCGTGATTTCATTAAAATATAGACTGATCTTGAAGGCTGGTACCCACGCATGTTCTCCCATCAAGAAAACACGCCCAGTTCCACTGGGAGCCAGGTGTTCGACAACTCTTGGTCCAAGGATATAG
>WNWK01055001.1:0-11390 GCA_009830355.1 Cherax destructor
GGGGTTGTTGAGGTGGTTCGGACATGTAAAGAGAATGGAACGAGACAGAATGACTTCGAGAATGTATAAATCTGTAGTGGAGGGAAGGTGGAGTAGGGGTCGGCCTAGGAAAGGTTGGAGGGAGGGGGTAAAGGAGGTTTTGTGTGCGAGGGGCTTGGACTTCCAGCAAGCATGTGTGAGCGTATTTGATAGGAGTGAATGGAGACAAATGGTTTTTAATACTTGACCTGCTGTTGGAGTGTGAGCAAAGTAACATTTATGAAGGGATTCAGGGAAACCGGCAGGCTGGACTTGAGTCCTGGAGATGGGAAGTACAGTGTCTGCACTCTGAAGGAGGGGTGTTAATGTTGTAGTTTTATAACTGTAGTGTAAAGCACCCCTCTGGCAAGAGTGATGGAGTGAATGATGATGAAAGTTTTTCTTTTTCAGGCCACCCTGCCTTGGTGGGAATCGGCCGGTGTTAATAATAAAAAAAAAAATACTAAGATAACCTTGTCTGAAAATCAATTTAAGACTCTTCTCAAAGACCACCTACTCACCCTAAACTAAATACTCATACTATAAATTACTTTCAAAAATGCTCAATGTTATTTTCCTTAAGATGATCTCAATTTTATATTACCATCCTCCAAAACACTTGTTACAATGTAATATCATCATATTGTAATTTGAAATTAAATACACTTAAGTGATGAATGTTACTGACATTACAGTCACTTCAGTGATGAATGTTACAGACAGTACAGTCACTTCAGTGATGAATGTTACAGACAGTACAGTCACTTCAGTGATGAATGTTACTGACAGTACAGTCACTTCAGTTAGGCCGACCCCTTCCCCGCCTTCCCTCCACTACAGATTTATACACTCTCGAAGTCACTCTGTCTCGTTCCATTCTCTCTACATGTCCAAACCACCTCAACAACCCCTCCTCAGCTCTCTGGACAATCGTTTTGGTGATCCCGCACCTCCTCCTGACAAGAAAATCATTGAAAAGAAAGTGTCCGTGCCTCCCGAACTAAGTCCCGCTCAAATCTAACCCCTCTCATATGATTACAGAAGGAAGTAACACTGCAGCAGGCCAACCGGCCCACACTAGGCAGGTCCCCCTCAAACCCTAAATATATAACTAGAATAAACTCAATCAATTTCTCTAATATTATGTACATAGTCTATAAGTCATTAGATTAAGCTGCCCCTAATGCCATGGCATGTCAGTGGCTCTCCTTGCACTTCAGTTTATGATTGTAACTACAAATATCTATGTAAAATTGCAATGAAATAAAATTTACTTTACTTTACTAAAATTGAGTATCGGTATTGAATGAAACCACAATACTGGTATCGGTATGAGTATTGGTATTAATTCTGGTATCGTCCCATCTCAAGTGCTAACATATTACCGTGTATTTATATAAGATAAGAACACTAAAGTGGCCAGTCTGTAGATCACACTCTGGCGAAGATCACACGTCAGCTGAATGTCACCATTGCTCTTGCTGTTTCACCATACCAGCATCCCCCTGTGGTTTCTCCTCTCCCTCGCGGTGATAAAACACACTTAACAGTGTGAGCAGAAAGCTGCAGTTCTGCTGGAGTTTCAGAGAGAAGAGAGCGAAGTTGCTACTAAGCAGACGTGTGTTTATATCAGTGGCAGGACTCGGGTGCTGCACCTTCCAACATTGTAACTTCATCTCTTTTTTATTTTTTTACCGTTTCCCGGGAAAGGGAAAAAAATAAATTGTAGAGCATAATCATAGACGATAGTAAATTGAAGATAGTGCGCGGCATATTTTAATATCGGTAGTTAGCTTCTGCGAGCGGGGGAAATAAAATTGAGTAAATGTCCGAAATGCTGTGCATACTAGGGACCCTCAATTTATTGTATTTGTACGATAATGAATGGAAATAAACCACCACCACTACATTCTTCATTATTATTATTATTATTATTATTATTAAAAAGTAGATTGTACATGTTTTTATTGTCAACTATCTCACCTTCAGGAAAGGAGAAAAGTATAAGCACAATAGTATATAATAATAACATCTTTATTTCTACAAGTACATGTACAAATAACAAAAAAGGCACAATACCGTGACTGGAACAATACACACAACCCGCACATATAAAAGGGAGGAGCTTACGACGACGTTTCGGCCCGACTTGGACCATTTACAAAGTCACACGGGTTGTGTGTGTACATGTACAAGGTATACAGTCCTAGCTGACATCAATGACATACTACTATATAGAAAGCCCCTTGTTATGCAGAGCTTTCGGGCAAATTAGGTCAGTTTTGTACAATGTTGGTAGGAATTACCTATATGTTAGGTAAAAGAAACGTTTCGAGTCGTAGGTTTTTTCTTCCTTGTTCTATCCTTTTGCAGATAGGTTACCGGTTCAGGTTCAGGAAGGTTTCCAGGGCGGGTCCTGGCTCGGGTCTTTTCCCTGTGGTGACCCGGCAGTGGTTCCCGAAGGAGTGTCGGAGATTGTACGGTTAGGTTAGGTAAGGTTAATAAATAATAAGATTTCTTCGGATTTTTAACCCCGGAGGGTTAGCCACCCAGGATAACCCAAGAAAGTCAGTGTCATCGAGGACTGTCTGTCTTATTTCCATTGGGGTCCTTAATCTTGTCCCCCAGGATGCGACCCACACCAGTCGACTAACAACCCAGGTACCTATTTGCTGCTAGGTGAACATGACAACAGGTGTAAGGAAACACGTCAAAATGTTGCCACCGCCGGGAATCGAACCCGGGCCCTCCGTGTGTGAAGCGAGAGCTCTACCCACCAGACCACCGGGCGGGTCTTAGTCATATGATGACCCACCATTTAAGCTTTTGGTTATCTGACCGAGGCCTACCGCTGGCTTACCAGTCCACCACTTTAAAAATTATGGTCATAGTTATAGCCATTTGTAGTACACGTGATGTACCGTTTATAGCCCTATGGCAGGGGCACGATGAGCATTCGTGTCAAGTGGAATGCCGTTTACAGCTCTATCATAATAATAATAATAATAATAATAATAATAATAATAATAATAATAATAATAATAATAATAATAATAATAATAATAATAATAATAATAATAATAATAATAATAATAATAATAATAATAATAATAATAATAATAATAATAATAATAATAATAATAATCTTATTCCTACAAGTACATGTACAAGGTAAACAAGCCTAGCTGACATCAGTGACATGATACACAATTCTCTTGTACTCACCGTAACTCATCTAATGACCATTTAATCTGTTATTGCCTTATAAATTTAAGTTTGCCCGAAATGCTCTGCATACAAGGGGCTTTTCACACGTACACTCAACTATTATATTCGTTTGTACAACCATGTATCTTGTCAAAATATTATATAGAAAGCCCCTTGTTATGCAGAGCATTTCGGGCTCAGTAAAGCGTCAACTTAGTTGGCTCTTAACAACCCCAACAACAATAAGAAGTATGTAAGTTTATATTTAGGCCTCATCCATAATTTTAAACTGTTACATTGGTTTTATATAGTAAATTATGTAGAATTTCAGCAGCGGGTAACCCAGTAAAATTAAGCTGGTTAATGTACTACCAGTGTGTTCCCTGTGTTATTTAGTGCCACCGAAATGCAGTGCATAATTAGTCTTTCTTTTGAGCCTACCGTTGTATTAATTTATTTAAACTGCATTATTTATTCGGCATGAAGAAATATACTATTACAATTATTATTATTATTATTATTATTATTATTATTATTATTATTATTATTATTATTATTATTATTATTATTACATTCTATTTTTACATTAGATTGATTGATTGATTATATTATCTGCCCTTAACATTAGTCAAAGTTAATCATGAGTACAGTAAATTATTTGAACAATATTATACAATAAATAAGTCACTTTGACTTTTTTTGTGGGTTATCCTAGGTAATTTACACATAATTAAAGTAAAGTAAATTTTATTTCATTGCAATTTTACATAGATATTTGTAGTTACAATCATAAACTGAAGTGCAAGGAGAGCCACTGACATGCCATGGTGAAGTGCAAGGAGAGCCACTGACATGCCATGGTGAAGTGCAAGGAGAGCCACTGACATGCCATGGTGAAGTGCAAGGAGAGCCACTGACATGCCATGGTGAAGTGCAAGGAGAGCCACTGACATGCCATGGTGAAGTGCAAGGAGAGCCACTGACATGCCATGGTGAAGTGCAAGGAGAGCCACTGACATGCCATGGTGAAGTGCAAGGAGAGCCACTGACATGCCATGGTGAAGTGCAAGGAGAGCCACTGACATGCCATGGTGAAGTGCAAGGAGAGCCACTGACATGCCATGGTGAAGTGCAAGGAGAGCCACTGACATGCCATGGTGAAGTGCAAGGAGAGCCACTGACATGCCATGGTGAAGTGCAAGGAGAGCCACTGACATGCCATGGTGAAGTGCAAGGAGAGCCACTGACATACCATGGTGAAGTGCAAGGAGAGCCACTGACATGCCATGGTGAAGTGCAAGAAGAGCCACTGACATGCCATGGTGAAGTGCAAGGAGAGCCACTGACATGCCATGGTGAAGTGCAAGGAGAGCCACTGACATGCCATGGTGAAGTGCAAGGAGAGCCACTGACATGCCATGGTGAAGTGCAAGAAGAGCCACTGACATGCCATGGCATTAGGGGCAGCTTAATCTAATGACTTATAGACTATGTACATAATATTAGAGAAATTGATTGAGTTTATTCTAGTTATATATTTGATTTCAAATTACAATATGATGATATTATACTGTTAAAATTACAATATGATGATATTACATTGTAACAAGTGTTTTGGAGGATGGTAATATAAAATTGAGATCATCTTAAGGAAAATAACATTGAGCATTTTTGAAATTAATTTATATTATGAGTACAGTGGTCCCTCGGTTTTCGCCGAAAATTCGTTCCAGAATGGTGCTCAAGTGCCATTACCCAACGAATTTACTTCCTTAAGAAATAATGTCACGTAGGTTAGTCTATTTCAGACCCCCCAAAATACACTTGCAACAGCACTTACGAAAATACACTTACATAAATGTTCGAGTTTGGAGATGCACGAAAACCGAGGGACCACTGTATTTAGATTAGGGTGAGTAGGGGGTAACATAATAGTAACATATTAGTAAAAATTGAAATTATCTTGTAGGAAAATAATATTGAGCATTTTTGAAAGTAGTTTACAGTATGAGTATTTAGTTTAGGTGAGTAAGTGGTCTTTGAGAAGTATAAAAACTTGTCTTGGGACTGCCTTCTTGTAAGCTGCACTCTGGGCAAGCGCTGTTGACACCAACACTCTGAGACGCTTCTCTCAGACTTACAAGTGGCTATGGGACAAATTTCTAGCTAACTGCAGCCGAAAGAATTCCCCACTACATGCACGATAATGAAAGGGTTTAACTTACTTGATGGAGTAGAAATGTGTCTCCTAGTCTTCCTAAGCTATAACCCACTCCAAACACCATGTGTAGGGAAGAACCTTAATCTGCAAAATTTAAGTGGTATTAGTGTCTTGCTCTAAACTCATAAATCCCAAACTCAAAAGGGGGGTTATGCTCTGAGCAATATCTAAGCAGTATGGGACACTAGCTTCCAGACTTGAACTTAAGAGACGACGCTGGTACATACCAATACAAAAGCGTCCGTCCACTTAAGACCCACAGATAACTCACTAACGTTTCCCCCAGAAAACTGGCCAGATACTGAGAGAAAGAAAGTCTAGTCTTACTGTAATAGGTCTGGATGGAGAGAGATATCCGCGGTACTTCGGGATATCTCCTGCGGGCCCCCAGGACAGATGTTGAGTCACGTGGGGAATGCTGCTTGTTCGCAGCACTTGTTCTCTGGTTGAAGTCTGGTCTGGTAAGAAATGCCCTAGCATCTCGTCTGCCTAGGTCAAGTGTGGGGCTGCCAGTTCTCATTAGCTGACATAATCTAATGTTCGCCTATTTAAGGCTTATATCTACCTATATTAAGGTGCTAGAGCTACATTATTAATATCTAACGTTGCCTCAATAATCCTAATATTAGTTACTAACTGTACAAACTTGCCTAGACCTTCCTAGGAGAATAAATCTATCAATTAGTATGTACACAATTGTTACCTCTGCCAACTTGAATGTGTGGGTTTGTTTTGGTTGGGTGTGTGGGTTCATGAACTTCGAGGACCGATCCGTGGTACGATTAAGGCTCCAAACGGCTCACTTACCCTGTGGAACTTGAGCGACTCAAAAAAGTTTCCACAAGAAGAGTCTTATATTGATTTTCAGACAAGGTTATCTTAGTATTTACTGGTAATGAATTCCAGATTCTGGGGCCCTTTATGTGCATAGAATTTTTACATAGGTTGATATGGTCTCGGGGTATATAAAAAAGTGATCTGTGTCTTGTGGTCATGGGTCCTATTAATGTTAAACTATGTATGATAATTGTATTTATGTATACTTGAACCTAAATAAACTTAATTGTCCCTTTCTGCAGCTTCACTAGATGTTCATTGACACTCTTCTTAAATTATTGTGTACTGCCATGCTTTGATACCATCAAGTAAACATACCTGGAGTTTACCTGAGAGGGTTTCGGGGTCAATGCCCCCACGGCCAGGTCTGAGACCAGGCCTCATGGTGGATCAGGGTCTGATCAACCAGGCTGTTACTGCTGGCCTCACACAAACTGACGTACGAACCACAGCCTGGTTGGTCAGGTACTGACTTTAGGTGCCTGTCCAGTGCCTTTTTGAAGTAAGTAAGTGAAGAAGACAGCCAGGGGTCTATGCTGGGAGTCAGTTGAACAGCCTTGAGCCCCGGACACTTATGGTGTTGTCTCAGTGTACTCGTGGCGCCCCTGCTTTTCATTGGGGGAATGTTGCATCTCCTGCCGAGTCTTTTGCTTTCATAGGAAGTGATTTTTGTGTGCAAGTTTGGTACTAATCCCTCTAGGATTTTCTAAGTGTATATAATCATGTATCTCTCTCGCCTGCGTTCCAGGGAATACAGATCAAGGACCTTCAACCGTTTCCAGTAATTTAGGTGCTTTATCGTACTTATGTGTGCTGTGAAAGTTCTTTGTACACTCTCCAGGTCTGCAATGTCGCCAGCCTTGAAGGTGGCTGTTAATGTACAACAGTATTCCAGCCTAAAGAGAACAAGTGATTTGAAGAGTGTCATCATGGGCCTGGCATCCCTAGCTTTGAAGGTTCTCATTATCCATCCTATCATTTTCCTATCCGATGAGGTAGATACATTGTTGTGGTCTTTAAAGGCGAGATCCTCTGACATTATCACTCCCAAGTCCTTCACATTTCTTTTTCGCTCTATTGTATGGTTAGAATTTGTCGTATACCTTGATACATTTTTTACTTCCTCAAGTTTTCCATATCTGAGTACATAGTTGAAATTTCTCCTCATTGAACTTCATATTGTTTTGAGTGGCCCATTTGAAGATTTGGTTGATGTTCGCTTGGAGTTTTGCAGTGTCTTCAATGGAGGTCACTGCCATGGCAATCCGAGTGTCATCCGCAAAGGAAGACACGGAGCTATGGCTTACATCTTTGTCTGTCAGAAATGAGGATGAGGAATAGAATGGGAGTGAGCACTGTGCCTTGTGGAACAGAGCTTTTCACTGTGGCTGCCTGGGACTTTACTCTGTTTATTAATACTCTTTGTGTTCTATTTATCAGGAAGTTATAGATCCATCTACCAACTTTTCCTGTTATTCCTTTATAACACATTTTGTGTGCTATTACACCATGGTCACACTTATCGAAAGCTTTTGCAAAGTCTGTGTATACTACATCTGTATTTTGTGTATCCTCAACAGCATCCAGGACCCTGTCATAGTGGTCCAGGAGCTGGGACAGGCAGGAGTGACCTGCTCTACACCCATGTTGCCCTGGGTTGTGTAATTGATGGGTATCTAGGTGGTTGGCAATCTTGCTTCTTAGAACCCTCTCAAAAATGTTTATGATATGGGATGTTAGTGCTATCGGTCTGTAGTTCTTCGCAATTGCTTTACTGCCACCCTTGTGGAGTGGGGCTATGTCTGTTGTTTTTAGTGTATGTGGGATGACCCCTGTGTCCATGCTCCCTCTGCATAGAATGCTGAAGGCACGCGATAGGGCTTCTTGCAATTCTTGATGAACACGGAGTTCCATGAGTCTGGGCTTGGGGCAGAGTGCATAGGCATATCATTTATTGCCTTTTCAAAGTCTTGTGGAGTTAGAATAATATGCGAGATTTTTGAGATGACCAAATTTTGCGTTTCGTTCATAAAGAATTCATTTGGATTGTCGACCCTTAGTCTGGGCAGCAGCTTGCTGAACACTGTGTCGTATTGGGACTTGTTTGTTTGTTTAATATCTCACTCATTTCTTGGCTGTCATCTGTGTATGTCCCATCCTGCCTAAGCAGAGGCCCAATACTGGATGTTGTTTTTCCCTTAGATTTGGCATAAGAGAAGAAGTATTTTTTTTTTTTTTTCAATTTCCTTTATGGCTTTTAGTTCTTCCTGAGAGTCTTGTCTCCTGTAAGATTCCTTCAGTTTAAATTCGATATTTGCAATTTCATTGACTAGTGCCTCTCTACATATTTCAGATATATTGGCCCCTCTCAGCAGCTCTGTGACTCTTCGCCTTCGTCTGTATAGGAAGCATCTCTCTCTTTCTAGTTTACATCTTCTCTTTCTTTTTCTAAATGGAATGTATCTTGAGCATATCTCAAGAACCACAGAGTTCACTTTTTCTAGGCAACTGTTCGGATCCATGTTGTTTAGGATATCTTCCCAGCATGTTTCATTTAGGACACGGTTGACTTCATTCCATTGTATGTTTTTGTTATTAAAATTGAATTTTGTGAAGAGACCTTCCTGACTGATCACATTTTGCTGGTCAGGAGCCCTGTGCATAGATGTCTGTACCTCTGTTATGTTGTGATCTGAGTGTATTGTCTTTGATACGGTTATATTCTGTATCCAATCGTCGTTGTTAGTGAAGATGAGGTCCAGTGTATTTTCTAGTCTTGTAGGCTCTAGTATTTGCTGGTTTAAGGTGAATTTGGCACAGAGATTTAATAATTTGTGTGTGTGTAAATTTTCATCTGCGCTGCCTCCTGGGGTGATATCTGCTAAAGCATTGTTTGCTATACTCCTCCATTTTAGGTGTCTCAAGTTGAAATCTCCTAATAGTAAGATGTTTGGGGCAGGAGTTGGGAGATTTTCTAGACAGTGGTCAATTTTCAAAAGCTGCTCCTGGAATTGCTGGGAAGTTGCGTCTGGAGGCTTGTATACCACCACAATGACAAGGTTTTGGTTTTCAATCTTTACCGCCAAAACTTCAACCACATCATTTGAGGTGTTTAATAGTTCTGAGCAAATGAGCGACTCTGTGACGTACAGGCCAACCCCCCCTTGTTGCCTGTTTAGCCTGTCACATCTGAATAGGTTATAACCTGGGATCCATATTTCGTTGTCATAATGATCCTTTATGTGGGTCTCTGTGAATGCCGCAAACATTGCATTTGACTCCATGAGCAGTCCCTTGATGTAAGAAATTTTGTTGTTTTTTTGACGGCTTTAGACCCTGTATGTTTGCAAAGACAAATGCCGTTATATTGGTGGAATTTAGGGGGTTTTTATTTGCTGGCTCTAATATCTGTTCTGGAGTGGAGGCCACTGTCCGTGCCTCTGCTCGCAAGAGATTAGTGCAGAAGCTAGAGGATCAGGCACGTATAACAGGAAGGGCACTGCAGTGGATCAGGGAATACCTGACAGGGAGGCAACAACGAGTCATGGTACGTGATGAGGTATCACAGTGGGCGCCTGTGACGAGCGGGGTCCCACAAGAGTCAGTCCTAGGACCAGTGCTACTTTTGGTATATGTGAATGACATGATGGAAGGGATAGACTCAGAAGTGTCCCTGTTAGCAGATGATGTGAAGTTAATGAGGAGAATTAAATCAGATGAGGATCAGGCAGGACTACAAAGAAACCTGGACAGGCTGGACACATGGTCCAGCAACTGGCTTCTCGAGTTTAACCCCGCTAAATGCAAAGTCATGAAGATCGGGGAAGGACAAAGAAGACCACAGACAGAGTATAGGCCAAAGGTGGCCAAAGACTGCAAACCTCACTCACCGAGCACGTCTCCGGAAGCACACATCGACCAGATAACTGGTGCAGCATATGGGCGCCTGGCAAACCTGAGAATAGCGTTCCGATACCTTAGTAAGGAATCGTTTAAGACACTGTACACTGTGTACGTTAGGCCCATATTGAAGTATGCAGCACCAGTTTGGAAATCACACCTGGTCAAGCATGTCAAGAAATTAGAGAATGTGCAAAGGTTTGCAACAAGGTTAGTTCCGGAGCTAAGGGGAATGTCCTATGAAGAAAGGTTAAGGGAAATCGACCTGACGACACTGTAGGACAGGAGGGTTAGGGAATAGATAAGGGTTAGTGGAATAGATAAGGTGGACAGAGACAGGATGTTCCAGAGAGGGGACACAGAAACATGGGGTCACAATTGGAAGTTGAAGACTCAGAGGAGTCAAAGGGATGTTAGGAAGTATTTATTCAGTCATAGAGTTGTCAGGAAGTGGAATAGTCTAGCAAGTGATGTAGTGGAGGCAGAAACCATACATAGCTTTAACCCTTTTGGGGTCGGTGCCGTACTAGTACGTTTTACGAGCAGGGGTTGGTGCCGTACTAGTACGCCCAAATTCTAGCGGCCTCAATTTAAGCAGAAAACGTCTGGTAGGCATACATATGAAAGGATGGGTCTGTGTGGTCAGTGTGCGCAGTATAAAAAAAATCCTGCAGTACACACTGCATAATGAGAGAAAAAAAACTCTGACCGTTTTTTTCGATTAAAACAGAGACTTTGCAGTCGATTTTCGTATGGTATTTATTGATGTATTCTCGTTTTCTTGATCTCATTTGATAGAATGGAAGATATATTACAGAAATAGAGATGATTTTGATTGGTATGACAATGACAAGTACCTTGAAATTGAGCTCAAAGTAACAAAAATGTTCGATTTTTGACGATGTTCAAGAGTAAACAAATCACACCATGCCTCCAATACACATCAACTGGCGAGTCTTATATTCATGCACAAGTGCTCTGATATTATTTATACCATTTTTACAATGATGCAGTTGTATACATAACAGTAAATCTCCTATTTTTTGTAAGAATAAAAATTCAAAATGAAAAGCAAAAGTATTTACAATGTAAATTGAGTGCAAGGAGAGCCACTGACATGCCATGGCATTAGGGGCAGCTTATTCTAGTCCATAAAAACTATGTACTTAATATTAGAGAAATTTATTGAGTTTATTCTAGTTAAAAA
>WNWK01055002.1:0-11390 GCA_009830355.1 Cherax destructor
GTGAAGAAATATCTATTGGACAATAATTTGCCACTTAAGTGCCTCCTGATAATGGACAATGCTCCTTGTCATCCTCCAAACTTGGTAGAGAAAATTGTGGAGGAGTTTAAATTCATCAAAGTGAAGTTCTTGCCCCTAATACCACTCCTCTCCTCCAGCCCATGGACCAGCAGGTCATTTCCAACTTTAAAAACTCTATACCAAAGCAATGTTTCAAAAGTGCTTTGATGTGACCACAGACATGAACATAACCCTAAGAGAATTTTGGAAAAACCATTTCCATATGCTGCATTGTGTACACCTTATAGGTAAGGCTTGGGAGGGAGTGACTACCAGGACTTTGAACTCTGCCTGGAGAAAATTGTGGCCAGACTGTGTCCTAGGGAGGGATTTTGAAGGTTTTGGGGCTGAGCCTCAGAACCCTGAGCCTGAGCCTGAGCCTGAGCCTGTTTTGGAAGAAATTGTGGAATTGGGCAAGTCTTTGGGGTTAGAGGTGAGTGGTGACGATGTGGAACAGTTGGTGGAGGAGCACAAGGAAGAGCTAACCACTGAAGATCTGCAAGAGCTTCAACAGCAACTGGAACAAGAGAGCAGAGGTCAGGACAATGGTTCAGAGGAGGAGGTGGAGGTGGAACAAAAATGGAAGAATGTGCCTTCTTCAAGGATTAGGAGATCTGTGCCAAATGGAGTGATGTGCAAGCATTTATGGATGAATATCACCCTAACCATGCTGTTGCAGGCCGTGCTGGCAACCTGTACAATGACACAGTGGTGTGTCATTTCAGGATGTGTTAAAGAATCGCCAGACACAGATCTCCCTGGACAAATTTGTTGTTAGAAAGAGGTCTAGTGACTCTCAAGCTGGTCCTAGTGGCATTCAAAGAAAAGGGAAGTAACCCCAGAAAAGAACTTACCACCTGCAGTGTTAATGGAAGGGATTCCCCTTCCAAACACTAGCATACTACTCCACCTTCTCCCTCCTCCCGTCCTCCACACATCAACAACTCTTCAATAAATGTAAGTGACATGTTATTGTACAATATTTGCATGTATTTATGTATTCTTTATTAAATTGTGTATTATTTAATGTCCAAAAGTTCTAAAAAATATTTTATTTAACTACTTTTGGAAGTCTTGGACGGATTAAATTTATTTCCATTATTTCTTATGGGGAAAATTGATTCGTTTTACGATTGTTTTGCCTTAAAATATGCCCTCTCTGACGGATTAAAATCGTAAACCGAGGTACCACTGTATTAGGTACTGAAATTGTACTCAAATGATAATAATAATGATAGTGCATAATAATAATAATAATGATAGTGCATAATAATAATAATAATAATAATGATAGTGAATAATAATAATAATAATAATAATAAAAATAATAATACTAAAAATAATAATAATAAAAATAATAATAATAATAATAATAATAATAAAAATAATAATAAAAATAATAATAATAATAATAAAAATAAATAATAATATGTAATAATCATTACAATAAATTTCAACCCTAAGCATTATGTAAGATATGTGTCACTGCCTTATCTTATCTGATCTCCACTAATCATGACTGGTGACATTTGGTGTGGATGAGGCTAGTCTTATATCTTCCTATCAGTCTAGTAATTACAGTGATGACATTTGAAGGTTACACTGCTTCCCTTTATTTGTTACTCAAATGTGTCTGTCTGTCAGTCTGTATCTGTCTGTCTGTATCTGTCTGTCTGTCTTTGTCTGTCTGTGTGTGTCTTTCTGTCTGTCTGTGTGTCGTCTCCTTTCTGTCTGCTTGTCTCAGAGAGTAGCTCATGAATCAAATGGTATTACTCAGATCCCAAGCACAGTATAACACTTTGTCTGGATTTTTTGAGTTATCCTAGGTAATTTACACTAGGTATAATTGTATTTACATATGTGTTCTTGTGAGATAGAGACAGATAGAGACAAAGAGACAGATAAATACAGACAGACAGACGGATACAAAGACAGCAAATCAGGTACCCAGCTGGCAAGCCAGCTGCTGGCAAGCCAGCTGCTGGCAGCCAGGTGGCCAGCCAGCCAGCCAGCTGGCCTGCCAGCCTGCCGACATCACTTTCCACTTAAAAATGGAGTGTTAATATGACATGACATCAGTGAATCCTTGGTGTTTGCCATAGTGTTTGCTCTAGCTGGCTCTCAATTTAACTGGTGCTCCAAAAAGGTACTAAGTGGTCCCAGATTTTTTTAATATGGCGCACACCGAGTGTTAGGACCCTTTCTATGCTGACCAGGCATCTCAGGCCAATCATGCCAAATTTGGAGGAATGAAAAATAAAATGTAAATACAGTAGACCCTCATTTAGCACGACTTTATGTTGCGCGTTTTGGGTATTACGCGATTAAAGAATTGCGGCACATTTTTATCTAACACAACGTAAACCTTATATTACGCGATTCGCTGGAGGGGAAAAATTTTGAGCGTGCGGTCGCCTGCGGTAGGTTAAACCACTGAGTCAGTGGGGGTCCTACTGAGGGTGGCTATGATCCACAACAAGTGTTTAATGCTGACGAGACAAGTGTTTTCTGGAAGAAAATGGCAACATGAACTTATATCAGTCAGCAAGAGAAAAGTGCACCAGGTTTCAAGACAGCAAAGGATCGCTTCACCTTGCTCCTTTGCGGTAATGCATCAGGTGATTTCAAGTGTAAGCCCTTGTTTATTTACCGCTCTAAGAATCCTCATGCTTTGAGGAAAAGGGAATTTGTTTTTCCTTCCCACAAACTAAGTTTATTCAGGTATAGAGATAGTTACATTGATTATATACAAGCAGCATATGTGTAGAGAACCTAGGATAACCCAAAGTAGTCCTAGAGAACCTAGGATAACCCAAACTTTGGGTTATCCTAGGTTCTCTACACATATGCTGCTATGTATGATAATCTTGTAACTGTATCTGTGTATACCTGAATAAACTTACTTACAGTTTGCAGGAAGAAAAACAAATAACCATTCCCTCAAGCGCCGGTGCTAATGTTGTGGAACAGCTGGGAGACCACCCACCTTCCCAGGCTACCCCCCCAACAACACCCACCATCCCAGCATTCGTATTCCATACGCGTCAAGCCAGCTGTTTGTCAAGAAAGAGAGTGAATTGTGTTTTGATCTTTAAATTACTATATCTTGTATTTGCCAAGCAATCATGTCACCCAGTAGGCATACCAGTGTTGCTCAAAGTGGCAAGAAAAGCTATAAGCATTTATTAAGTCTATTAGACAAGACAATCTGTGGCTGTAATGAAGTGTTACTTTGTACACATAAAAAGATGTAAACATAAGTTTGTGTGACTAACTTACTGACTGACTGGACTGACTTACTGAATGACTTGACTGACTGAATGACTTGACTGACTGACTGACTGAATGACTTGACTGACTGACTTACTGAATGTCCTGACTGACTTACTGAATGTCTTGACTGACTTACTGAATGTTTTGACTGACTTACTGAATGACTTGACTGACTTACTGAATGACTTGACTGACTTACTGAATGACTTGACTGACTGACTTAATGAATGACTTGACTGACTTACTGAATGACTTGACTGACTGACTTAATGAATGACTTGACTGACTGACTTACTGAATGACTTGACTGACTGACTTACTGAATGACTTGACCGACTGACTTACTGAATGACTTGACCGACTGACTTACTGAATGACTTGACCGACTGACTTACTGAATGACTTGACTGACTGACTTACTGAATGACTTGACTGACTGACTTACTGAATGACTTGACTGACTGACTTACTGAATGACTTGACTGACTGACTTACTGAATGACTTGACTGACTGACTTACTGAATGTCTTGACTGACTTACTGAATGTCCTGACTGACTTACTGAATGTCTTGACTGACTTCATGAATGTCTTGACTGACTTACTGAATGACTTGACTGACTTACTGAATGACTTGACTGACTGACTTAATGAATGACTTGACTGACTGACTTAATGAATGACTTGACTGACTGACTTAATGAATGACTTGACTGACTGACTTAATGAATGACTTGACTGACTGACTTAATGAATGACTTGACTGACTGACTTACTGAATGATACTGAATGACTTAACTGACTTACTGAATGACTTTATTAAAGTTAGAGACACTCAGTACAACCATCGACTTCAGTTCCAGAATCTCTACTATCCACCTCAGCCCAGTAGGGCCACAGCATAACTCTCCACTCTCTTCACAATCATACAAACAAACATCAGCACCCACAATTTCAGGTAAATACTATTATTTCTGTTACATTTGTAGTCTTAAGCAGTAAAATCAACATAATACATCACGATAATGAACTACAATTACATATTCTCTTTTATATTTGTAAGATCTGTTGGTCGAAAAAAAACTTGTTTGGTTTTTTGGGGACTCTCAGGAACGTAACCCTATTTTTCCCGTAAGTTCTTTTAATTATCTAACACGATTTTACCTAACACGATGTTTTCAGGACCGTAACTACCGTGCTAAATGAGGGTCTACTGTATACGTTTGGGGCAGTAGCGGTAGGAACATATGTATACGTTTGGACCGTTTAAGGGTTAAGGGAAGGAGGTTTCCGGGTTGCTGGTGAGGGTTCATGACTAAGGAAGCTGCTTCCAGTACAGTGGCACCCACACACCAGTGGCCAGCGCTCTTGCTTCACGCACGGAGGGCCCGGGTTCAATTCCCAGCGGGGCCGAAACATTTGAAGTGTTTCGTTACACACACACATACATACAACAGGCCTAGTGTCTAATCGACATGTGCCTAGGACAAAATGGTAACTAACACCTTTCTGGAGGTGCAGGTGCGGTTCTAGGTTCATTCCAGAACCACCACCTCCTCCATCTGTCAGGGAAGATGGAGATGCGGTTCTAGGTTCATTCCAGAACCACCACCACCTCCATCGGTCAGGGGAGATGGAGGTGTGGTTCTAGGTTCGTTCCAGAACCACCACCACCACCATCGGTCAGGGGAGATGGAGGTGCGGTTCTTGGTTCGTTCAAGAACCACCACCACTTGCATCTGTCAGGAAAGATGGCGGTGCAGTTCAAGGGTCGTTCCAGAACCACCATCTTCACCCGGTTCATTCCAGAACCACCACCACTGACTTGTGACTTATCAGTGCTCCAAGACAGACTGAAACGTCGCATTAAGGGAGGGGCGAATGAATTCACATTTTTTTCTTTATTTTTGTCTAATTTCAATGAGATTTTTTACAGTGATTTATACAGCTTTTAAAAACCTATACACTGTCTTTGTTATGATTTTTTGCCTTTAGGTTAGATAGAAAAAATAAAATGTGCCAAATTTTAGGGTCACAAAACTTGTAAATTTCTACAAAATTGGGAAGATGTACAATGCTCTAGTTAACATCAGATGAGAGATAAAGGCTATATAATTGTTGACCCAATCCATTTTAGCAAAAATGTCAGTAGATTCCATTATAAAAAATGTTGAAGTTAGTGATTTTGTTTTTGCCTTTATTTTGTGGGAAAAAAAAATCAATAAAAACAAAGCTGTAAAAGATATCTGAAATCCTTCATGGGTGGTTGTAGAGCCATCATTACTCAATAACGTGTGAAAAAATCATGACAATCCTATTAATACTTTTTGCAAAACATTACACACAATGTCAATAACTTATTTCTGAGTTATTAATATATTTTTTTCTGTGAAACTCTATGGATATGGTGCACTAAATCTCAGTGAGTTGCACACATCAACATTTGTTGAGACCCCAGAGGCCACTGAGGTGGCATGAGTCGCTGCACTTGAATGGAGGCGTCAGAGATGTTGCTATGTAGAGTTTTTTTAATGAAATAATCATAAAAATTGTAATTTTTGCAGAGATAAAACTAAAAAAAAAACACTAATTGGCAACATGCAAAACATTACACACAATGTCAATAACTTATTTCTGAGTTATTAATATATTTTTTTCTGTGAAACTCTATGGATATGGTGCGCTAAATCTCAGTGAGTTGCACACATCAACATTTGTTGAGACCCCAGAGGCCACTGAGGTGGCATGAGTCGCTGCACTTGAATGGAGGCGTCAGAGATGTTGCTATGTAGAGTTTTTTTAATGAAATAATCATAAAAATTGTAATTTTTGCAGAGATAAAACTAAAAAAAAACACTAATTGGCAACATGTATTATTTATGACAGCAAGAACAAAAAAAATACATTTAAGGAAAAAACATACTAGGAAATATGATATAAACAAGCTAATTACATCAAAATGTTGCAAGAATGATGCACTATTTTTTGGTAAGAAAACATTTTTTTCCAAAATTTTTCAATCTTCCTTTCCTAATCTCTTGAAAAATGCTCGCCCCTCTTAAACTTACTCTCCCAAGTGTGGGTTAATTGTATATTGTGACTATTATTGTTTTTTTGGCCCCTCGAGGGAGGTTCCTTGATGCTGGTGAGCAGCTCTTGATCTGGGGAATTGGATCTGAATGCCTTCCTTTCCCCACAGGCGCTGTATAATCCCTACTCGTTTAGTGCTCCCCAATTTTTTTTTTATGGGGACTAATTATGCCATCTATCTCCAGCTTATAATCTGTGTATTGAATTAAAAGAGCCCCTCTGGTGGGCGAAACGTTTTCATACTGATACCCAGGTGTTGGACATATCTTATTCGTGTACTTGTCGGTACCATGTATACCTTGATAGATGCCCAAAAATAAAGAAAAAAAATAAAGTAGGCTATCTGGTAGGCGGAGCCACTTCACGCCCACACAGCCTAGTGGTGAAGATTTAGACGTTGTAGATGTTTCGCCCTCCAGTGGCTTAATACAAATTTGAGGACATAATTGGAAGACAGTAGAACTATATGCAAAAGATGAGGTAATTATATAATCAGTCCTTCAGGTGAGGGACTGATTACCTCATCTTTTGTATATTCTACAGTCTTATGTCCTTGAATTTGTATTGATAAAGCCACTGGAGGGCGAAATGTCTACAGTAAAGATACCCAGACATTGCACATGTGTCTAATTCTTTATCTTATAGATATTATATATATACAGTCATCCCTCGGTTTTCGATTTTAATCCGTTCCAGATGGATCGGCTAAAACCAAAATCGGCGAAAACCAAAACTATTTTCCCCATAAGAAATAATGGAAATTCAATTAATCCGTTTCAGAAACCCAGAAGTTTGTAAAAAAAATTTTTTGGGGGCCTTAAAGATAGATTTACATGCACAAATGAATGAACTGAATGTGGCACTTACCTTTATTGAAGACTGATGTTGCTGGATGGGAGAGAGGGAAGATGGGAGAGGGAAGAGACCCTAATTTTTGGAAGGGGAATCCCCTCCATAAGGACTCTAGGTACCAAGTCCTTATCCGGGGTCACTTCCCTGCATGCCTGCTACACTCCCTCCTGCCTGCTACACTCCCTCCCTGCCTGCTACACTCCCTCCCTGCCTGCTACACTCCCTCCCTGCCTGCTACACTCCTCCCTGCCTGCTACACTCCCTCCCTGCCTGCTACACTCCCTCCCTGCCTGCTACACTCCTGCATACATGCTACATTCCCTACATACATGCTACACTCCCTGCATACTGCTACACTCCTGCATACCTGCTACACTCCCTGCATACCTGTTACACTCCCTGCATACATGCTACACTCCCTGCATACCTGTTACACTCCTGCATACATGCTACACTCCCTGCATACCTGTTACACTCCCTGCATACATGCTACACTCCCTGCATACCTGTTACACTCCCTGCATACATGCTACACTCCCTGCATACCTGCTACACTCCTGCATACCTGTTACACTCCTGCATACATGCTACACTCCCTCATACCTGTTACACTCCCTGCATACATGCTACACTCCCTGCATACCTGTTACACTCCCTGCATACATGCTACACTCCCTGCATACCTGTTACACTCCTGCATACATGCTACACTCCCTGCATACCTGTTACACTCCTGCATACATGCTACACTCCCTGCATACCTGTTACACTCCCTGCATACATGCTACACTCCCTGCATACCTGTTACACTCCCTGCATACATGCTACACTCCCTGCATACATGCTACACTCCCTGCATACATGCTACACTCCCTGCATACCTGCTACACTCCCTGCATGCATGCTACACTCCCTGCATGCCTGCTACACTCCCTGCATTCATGCTACACTCCCTGCATGCCTGCTACACTCCCTGCATGCCTGCTACACTCCCTGCATGCATGCTACACTCCCTGCATGCCTGCTACACTCTTAAACTCCATCGTGTTTCTCACTTTCACTATCATATTTTTCTATTATTTCTTCATTTCTACAGTGTTCCTCACTTTCTTTACCAAAGAAGTGGCACTAGGAGCTTTCTTTGGGCCCATGGTAGCTTATTTAGTAGTCACACACAATAATCAAGGCCCAAAAACAATGAATTGTTAATAAATGTTTGTATAAACTCCTGGGGTGATGTTCACTCAAGCGTAAACAATGCTAGACTGCGTGACAATGTGCGTGGGTGGCGGGCCTACGCCTTTGTATGTGCGCGCACTGGTGGACAGGTCCCATACGGTCGGCGAAAACTAAGACAAATTTTCCCTGAAAAAAGTCGGCGAAAACCAAAATCGGCGAAAACTGGGACAAGCGAAAACCAAGGGATGACTGTATATATATATATATATATATATATATATATATATACAGTGGTACCCCGACTTACGATGGTCCCCAAACACACCCTTTTATGTAAGTTGATTTTTTAAATGCTTTGTAAGTGTAATTTTGGGGTCTAAAAGGACTAGTCTATTTTACATAATTTCTTATGGAGATAAATTCGTTTGGTAATGGCACTTGAACAGCATTCTGGAATGAAAAAATATCGTAAGTCGGTACCACTGTATATATATATATATATATATATATATATATATATATATATATATATATAGTATTATAATATATATATATATATATATATATATATATACATTATATACAGTGGTACCTCGACTTACGATGGTCCCCAAACTCACCCTTTTATGTAAGTTTATTTTTTTAAATGCTTTTGTAAGTGTAATTTTGGGGTCTAAAAGGACTAGTCTATTTTACAACATTTCTTAAGGAGATAAATTCGTTTGGTAATGGCACTTGAACAGCATTCTGGAATGAAAAATATCGTAAGTCGAGGTACCACTGTATATATAATATATATATATATATATATATATATATATATATACAGTAGTCCCTCGGTTTTCCGAAAATTCGTTCCAGAATGCTGCTCAACTGCCATTGACAATTTACTCCTTAAGAAATAATGTCACGTAGGTTAGTCTATTTCAGACCCCCAAAATACACTTGCAACAGCACTTACGAAAATACACTTACATAAATGTTCGAGTTTGGAGATGCACGAAACTGGGGGACCACTGTATATATATACAGTGGTACCTCGACTTACGATATTTTTCATTCCAGAATGCTGTTCAAGTGCCATTACCAAACGAATTTATCTCCTTAAGAAATGTTGTAAAATAGACTAGTCCTTAGACCCCAAATTACACTTACAAAAGCATTTAAAAATAAACTTACATAAAAGGGTGAGTTTGGGGACCATCGTAATCGAGTACCACTGTATATATATATATATATATATATATATATATATATATATATATATATATATATATATATATATATATATATATATATATATATATACAGTGGTACCTCAACTTACGATGGTCCCAAACTCACCCTTTATGTAAGTTTATTTTTTAAATGCTTTTGTAAGTGTAATTTTGGGTCTAAAAGGACTAGTCTATTTTACAACATTTCGTAAGGAGATAAATTCGTTTGGTAATGGCACTTGAACAGCATTCTGGAATGAAAAATATCGTAAGTCGAGGTACCACTGTATATATATACAGTGGTACCTCGACTTCGATATTTTTCATTCCAGAATGCTGTTCAAGTGCCATTACCAAACGAATTTATCTCCTTAAGAAATGTTGTAAAATAGACTAGTCCTTTAGACCCCAAAATTACACTTAC
Organism: Cherax destructor; assembly: GCA_009830355.1. Lineage (NCBI taxonomy): Eukaryota > Metazoa > Arthropoda > Malacostraca > Decapoda > Parastacidae > Cherax > Cherax destructor. Next base: position 10,095 of record WNWK01055002.1, read on the forward strand.
AAAAGCATTTAAAAATATACAGTGGTACCCGGTTTCGATATTTTTCATTCCAGAATGCTGTTCAAGTGCCATTACCAAACGAATTTATCTCCTTAAGAAATGTTGTAAAATAGACTAGTCCTTTAGACCCCCAAAATTACACTTACAAAAGCATTTAAAAAATAAACTTACATAAAAGGGTGAGTTTGGGGACCATACGTAAACCGAGGTACCACTGTACTTACATAAAGGGTGAGTTTGGGACCATCGTAAGTCGAGTACCACTGTATATATATATATATATATATATATATATATATATATATATATATATATAATATATATATATATATATATATATATATATAATATATATATATATATAATACAGTGGTACCCGACTTACGATATTTTCATTCCAGAAGGCTGTTCAAGTGCCATTACCAAACGAATTTATCTCCATAAGAAATGATGTAAAATAGACTAGTCCTTTTAGACCCCCAAAATTACACTTACAAAGCATTTAAAAAATAAACTTACATAAAAGGGTGTGTTTGGGACCATCGTAAGTCGGGTACCACTGTATATATATATATATATATATATATATATATATATATATATATATATATATATATATACAGTGGTACCGGTTTACTGATATTTTTCGTTCCAGAATGCTGTTCAAGTGCCATTACCAAACGAATTTATCCCCATAAGGAATAATGTAAAATAGACTAGTCTTTAGACCCCCAAAAATACACTTCAAAGCATTTAAAAATAAACTTACATAAAGGGCGAGTTGGAGACCATCGTAAACCGGTACCACTGTTATATATACAGTGGTACCGTTCGATCCAAACTCACCCTTTTATGTAAGTTTATTTTTTAATGCTTTGTAAGTGTAATTTGGGGTCTAAAGACTAGTCTATTTTACAACTTTCTTAAGGAGATAAATTGTTTGGTAATGGCTAACCATTCTGGAATGAAAAATATCGTAACTCAGTACCACTGTATATATATATATATATATATATATATATATATATATATATATATATATATATATATATATATATATATATATACGTATATATATACGTACAGTGGTACCTCGGTTTACGATTTTAATCGTCAGAGAGGGCATATTTTAAGCTAGAAACAATCGTAAAACGAATCAATTTTCCCCATAAGAAATAATGGAAATAAATTTAATCCTGTCCAAGACTTCCAAAAGTAGTTAAATAAAATATTTTTAGAACTTTTGGACATTAAATAATACACAATTTAATAAAGAATACATAAATAAACATGCAA
>WNWK01055003.1:0-11389 GCA_009830355.1 Cherax destructor
TTTTTCCCCCAGAGAGAATTTGGTCAATAATAACGACCCCAAAATGGTTAACAGGAGGCTAAACATCATTGGGGAAAAAAGGGGAATTTATGGCGCATCAAAAGGAGATTTAACCTTTTGCCCAATATGTTCAGTTGAAAAGAAGAAAAAAGGGGGATTAAAAAAGGAAACGACTATGAGTTTAAAGGTTGCTAATGAATCAAAGACTAACCCAAAAGGGTTTTTTCAGGTGTATAGGACGAAGGTGGGGGAAAAAAGGAAGGACCTCTGAAAATTGGGAAGGGACAGCTGACGGATAACGAACGGGAAATGTTTTTTTAATGACTATTTTTGCGTCTTTACAAAAGAAGATAAATAAATTAGTTAACAATTATTCAGTTCCTAAGAATTCAAGTTAACTAATATTACTTTGAGGACGTGGTTATCAAACAGATGTAAACTGAAGAAAAAAGCCCCCGGACCCGACGAGTTTTTTTTCAGGGTACTTAAATAATGAAAAAATGGAACTTGTAGCCATTAACGAATGTGTTTAATACGTCCGCCACTGTGTGGCGAAACGTTTCCTCAATAAAGATCCCCTTTTGCATAGGGTTCTAATTTACCAACTCGTCGGTTCTCTGAGCCATTCATTTACAACCTGTCTGACACTGCAACATCTTGGTATCTTAATACAGGGATTTCTTCGCTTGCCTATTCCTTTTGGGGACGACCTACTTCCACATTGAACAAATGTGACACCTCCCCCTGCTGCACCCTCCCGTCTGGGATATGCTTCCTCTACGCACATATGCTTTTTCTATTCAAGATTGATGGACTAACATCGACTCAAGTTTAGGGGCTGACCACCTCAAACTCCTCCTGTTCTTCCCTTTTCCTTTGTATGGATGATGAAGCCACTGTGTGGCGAAACGTTTCCCCAATAAAGATACCCAAGTGTTGCATATGTTCAATTTCCAAATCGTCGGTATTTTGGGACCCCCCTCTTGCCGGGGGGCGGGGTGCTGTTCCCGGGCTCCCCCTGCGGGGGATCCGACCTTATTTCTTAAACATGGGGCGGCGGCGGGCCGGTTCACAGTTTTGTACAGATATGGTGACTGGGGGGTTTTCACCCTACGGGCTACAGTTCTGCCAAACATTTAAAAACGTCTATGGTTTTGGGGACTCAGATTTGTTGGCGTGGCGCTCAACGGCGAATAGAGTCTTTGTAAAACTCTTAACGGCTGAGGTGTACGAAAGGACTGTCGCCGCCATCAAGACGAGTATATACGGTACATTCTGGCCTACAAGTACGACTGAAAGACGGTTGCATATTTGGGACATGCCTGTTGAATGTCATATACAGGGTTTTAAACCCAAGTAGACAGAAGTTTGGGAAAGGGGTGGAGGGCCCTGTATGCCCGAGACCCTTGAACTGTTGCAAAAAAAAGGGAAAAAAGTCTGAAATAACACAAAGGTCTGTCTGGATGAATTTTCAGGGGGGCATGAAAAATTGATTTTAGGTGTGAAAACCGCCCCCCAAACTTAGATAGGGAAAAAGGGGAGACTACTAGGGAAATTTTTGGCCACAATGCACGAAAAGTATTATTCTGGGTGACTTCAACTTTGTCAAATTGATTGGAATTTTTGACTGGGAATTTGAATCTAACGATTTCTTAGAAGTAGTTTAAGATAAATTGTTTTTGAAGCAGTTTTTGACAGAACCTAAAAGGAAAAAACCTGCTTGACTTGTTCTGAAACAAGGAAACCCTTTTAATAATTTAGAAATTACGGGGAACTCGGTGCAAGCGACCAAAATAAATTACCTTTGGATTGAATGGAATTTCATAGTAGGAATCCAGTAACGGCCCCGTTTTCTTTTAGCAGATTACAATGGACTTAGAGAACACTTATCATCTGTGGACGGGGGAAAGAAGAGAGCTATCAATATGACAGTTTTCTGAACACAAACATGCTCCCAAAGAACATTTATCCCATATAAAGAAATTAGATCAATAGAAATGCCCCAAAAATGGATGAATAATAGGCCCAAATATTTTTTAGGGCAAAAAAAGGAATTTATAGGCGTATAAAAAGGGGTGGGGGTTATCTTATGAATCAGTATATTGACTTTAAAGGGGGACTTTAAAAAAGGGGATAAGAAAAGCTAAACAGGACTAAAATTAAAGTTGCTAGGGATTGAAAACAACCCCGTTTTTCCGGGTTTATAGAAAAAAAGTTAGAGATAAGATAGGTTTAAAAATAATTTGGGTATTTTCAAAAAGAGAATGAAATGCTTTTTTTAATAATTTTTTTCTCTGGGTTTTTCCTGGAAGACATAAAAATTCCTAAAATTGGTTTTTAGTGGGCCTGAAAAAATAAATTATGTAGTATCACAGTAAAGCAAATGGTTATCAAACAGATAGACCGTTTGAAGAAAAATAAATAGGCCCTGATGAGCTTTTTTTCAAGGGTTCTTAAGGAATGAAAAATGGAACTCTGTGAACCCTTTAACTAACTTTTTAACCCTATTCTTCAAACAGATGTAGTGTCTGATCGTGGAAGATTGCTAATGAAATTCCTTTTTTAAAGCGGGGGAAAAGTCGTTACCATCAAATTACCCCCCAATAAATTCATAATTGTAGGCAAATTATTAGAGTCGTTATAGCTGATAACAAAAAAGCCATCTCGATAGGCAAAATTTGATTAATGATCCTAAACATGGATTCCCGGGGGCCTTTCCCTCCCTAACTAATTTAAATTTTTTTTCATGGTTTTTGAGGCGTTGACTGATAAAAATTGTATTGTTTATTTGGATTTTTGTAAGGCTTTTGATGAGTACCATCAGAGACTGTTAAAGAAAGTTGTCACCATTGGGGAAAAGGGTTTTTTGGATCGAGTCATCTCACCAATAGGAAGCAGAGGGGTGTTTGGGGTTTAAACTGGTGGGGATCTGTAACAAGTGGCGTTCCACAGGGGTCGGGTTTTGGGGCCCCTTTTTTTATAATATATATAAATGACCGACGAGGGGAAATTTCTAGTGAAAGAGAAATTTGTGACACGAAGATAGGGAGGGTAATCGATTCAGACGTAGATTGGAACTTCAGGAGGATTTGACAAACTCAATTCCTGGTCGAAAAAAGGCAGATGCAGTTCAATTGATAAATGCAAAGTTCTAAAGCTCGGAAATTTTATAACCCCCAGCACCTACCAGCTTAATAATGTTGAATCCCGTACGAATCAAAAAGATTATGGTAACGCAAAAACCAAATCCAATGCCTAAGCGAAAAAATAAAGCAAATAGAACTGGGTTTATACCCCAAAAGGGAAGCCCGAAGTCCCGCGGGTTTTATTACAGCTTTTAAAATCATTTGTAAAGGGCCCCACCTAGATTATGCAGCTCAGTTCGGTCTCCATTTTACAGAATGGATAAAATTGTTAGAAAACATTAGCGCGAATGAAAAAGTTAATTCATACATTAGAAATCTTCCTATGAAGAAAAATTGAAGACCCTTAAATTACATTCACTTGTAAGACGAAGAATAGGGGGGAAAATGATCGAGGTATATAAGTGGGGTCTTTAAAACAAACAATTTTTTCCCTTGTCCAACCTTTTGGGCGAAGACCTACTTCGACTAGTGGATGGTACTACTATGACCCCCCCTCCTGCTGCTTCACCCCCACATGACTCAGTATATAAGCCACCCTACGGACATATGCTGATTTCTACAAGATTGATGGACTGAACACATCGACTCCAGGCCGAGGACTGATCCCAAAACTCCTACTCTCCCACCTTTTTACTTTGTATTGGGCGATGAAGCCACTGTGTGGGGAAACGTTTCCTCAATAAAGATACCCAAATGTGCATAGGGCTAATTTATAAGACGGGTAATAAAACTCATGGACAGGGGGAGCAGAGACCCAGTGCGGACAGCGAAAAAAGGCGGGGCCAGGGGCTGAGTCTCGACACCTGCAAAACCCCAATTAGGTGAGTACAATTGGTGAGTAAAACCGTGAGGAAAAGTGGAGTATAATTTGGGTTAAAATTTTTTAGTCGCCGGCATCATTCAGGTTCAGCCGGTGCTTCCCCGCGGGGGGAGGGAGAACCTCCCCCCTTTTCTGGTGGTAGTTACCTTACCCCGGGGAACAGCGAAACTGTGGAAGGGACTACACCTCCACACTTCTCCTGATCAGGTGTCCTACCAGGGGATATTTGTTTGTGGGGGATTTTATGGGTTTAAATAATTTTTTTCCATCTTAAAGAAAATTTATCCCTTTTTTTTTCTTACGTATTATGTTTGCTTACTTGTGGGAAACCATTATTTAAAAAAAAATCGAAAATTTGCACTGGTCCTGAAAAAATTTAATCCCGGGGTTTTCTGAACAAAAACAGCCACGCCAATTTTCACATTCCACCCCTTTTTTTTTTTTTTTTTGCATGTGCCAATTTTCCTCACTTCCGTAATTATGACAGTGATAAATTCGGGTTAGCAAGGTTTTATCAGCAGGTAGGAAACAGCTTCTCACAGTTATTTCTTGGACATCTTATTGAAACTTGGGCAATGTTTATGGAAAAATGTTTCTTAAAGTATACCAAAAATGAAAGAAATCGGACGATAAATAACGGGTTCACTTCATCCATTGCTTAAAAAACTTTAGGACTCGTGAAATTTTAGCTTTGTTAAAAAGAAACACAAAATGAACAATTGATTTTTTATTGCTTCCTGGGCTTTAAAACCTTCGGAACGGCGATAAACTCCCGGAAGGCTGCCACAAAATTAAATTTCAATTTTCTTTTTCAACTTTTTTTTTGTTTAAAAATCTTAAAAAACAATATTTACATACAGTTCGTAGGGGCAAGGATTAACGTTTTTCAAAAATTTTGGGAAAATTGATTCTGGTCACGCAAACGGGGGGCCCACCAGTTTTTTGGGCAATTATGGTCGGGCCAGAAGTTCCACTTCATCTAAAAATTCACCTCCTTCTTTCTCTCCCCCCAATCTGATACCTAATCTTTCTTACCTATTTTTTTCTTATCCTCATCACCCATTTTTTCTATAATGGATCCCGTGTTCTCCATTTTTGTAAAAAATGCTGTTCAAGTGCCCTTAAACTGAAATTTTTTCCTTTAAGAAATAATGTAAAAAGAGACTAGTCCTTTTTGCCCCCAAACTACATTAAAAGCATTTAAAAAAAACCTTTAAAAAAGGGGGTGTTTTGAGCAGGGCGAACACCCGGGGTCCTTACACAATTTTCTTCTTTTAAAACCCCCGAAACTCATCCACCTCTTTCCAAACCCCGAGCATTCACTTCTCTTACACCCCCTCTATAAATATATTGAACAACCATTGTGACATTACACATCCCTGTCTAACCCACTTTTAATAGATCTGTTTGTGACTTGATTTAAAACCGGGGGCAAAACTTTGTAAAAAAGGATCACATTATCTCTGTTTTTTCCCCACACTCAACCGACCCACTATCCTCTAAAACTTTCACTGTTTTCAGTAACCTACCTCATGTTCCATACACCCCCAACATCTGCACATTGCCCCCCCACCCTGTCATACACCTTAATTTTTTATATATTTGTTTTGTTCCATTCCTCATAATAATAAAAAAGTGAATTTATCTATCATTCTTGATGTTATTGAACAGGAATTTTTAGTTAAGGAAGAAGTTTGGCCCCAGAATGGTGAATTTTTTTAATATTTTAACGCCCTTAGACAAGGCTGTTACCCCTGGCGCCAATATAAAAAATAATAATAATAATACATATAATATTTTTTTTCTACCAGTACATGTACAAGGTATACAGACCATAGCTGACATCAAGACATACTATATAAAGCCCTTTTTATCTGAGCATTTCCCGCAAATTAGGTCAGTTTTGCCCAGGATCACCCCACCCGTCCACTAACACCCCCTACCCATTTTTGATGGGTGAACAAGAAACCTGTAAGGAAACACTCCAGTGTTTCCATCCGGGAAACGAACCCCACCCCCCCGGGGGAAGCGAGATCTTTGCCCCAGACCACGGGCACCGAACGTAAAAAAAACATTAGACATGTCCATTTGGTTTTTTACAAGTTCCTGTTATGCAGTGACAGTTATTCCTAGTTTCCAAAAAAATGACCCGGATTTTGGGTAAAACATTCTCAAGGAAATCCCCCGGGGTAAACTGAAGACATTTGTTAGAGACAGTGTCATATCTGGGAGTTTATTCACTGTGTAATACAAAGTGTATGGGGAGCACAGTATGTCAGTCGTGTTATTTTTAAATCCCAAATTTTAAATGTATGTGGTGACCAGAGATCAGGTCAGATATAAAAGTTTCAGATCAGGTTTAAGCTGATGAAGTAGTCCCTGACTGCTCTGTCGTGTGTGTGTGTGTGTGTGTGTGTGTGTGTGTGTGTGTGGGGACCCAACAATTAATATTGGCCCCAAAAGAACTCTTACAGTTGTGCCCGGGTGACTTGTGAAGTGTTCTTGCAAAATTTGTTCATGATTGTAACCATGTATAAACGTGAAGAAAATTTACTTACATGTTTCATTACCTTTGTAACTTTGAGTTCATTCCCTTTTGTAACTTGTGAGTTCATTCCCTTTTTGTAACTTGGGTTCATTACCTTTGTAATTTTGGAGTTCATTCCCTTTTGTAACTTGAGTTCTTACCTTTGAATTTGGAGTTCATTCCCTTTTTGTAATTTTGGATTTCATTACCTTTGTAATTTGAGTTCTTACCTTTGTAACGGGAGTTCTTCCCTTTTGTAATTTGGGAGTTCATTACCTTTGTAACTTGTGAGTTTTCCTTGTAACTTGTGAGTTCATTCCCTTTTGTAATTTGGGAGTTCATTACCTTTGTAACTTGTGAGTCATTACCTTTGTAATTTTGGAGTTCATTCCCTTTTGTAACTTGTGAGTTCTTTCCTTTTTAAACTTGTATTAAAAATTTGGGGCCCTTGGGAAATTATTACCTTTTTTTAATTTTGGGAAATTATTACCTTGTAATTTGGGGTAAGTTCTCCCCTTTGTACCTTGTAATTTTACTACCCCCACAGGATGGGATGGGGGGGATAAAAAGATATCAAACTGAAACTGTAGACAGGTGAGCTTTCTAGACATTTGGGAAAAGGTATATTTGGAACTTTTTAAAAAATTCCCTTTTTTCAGAATTAAAAACGATTCGGGGATATTTTAGGGATTTTTTTTTTTCAGTTCAGTTCGGGGTTTTGTGAAAGTTATAGTCTAGTTTTTTCCAGCCCTTCAAATTATTTTTTATCCACTGACAATGAATGAGGGATTGAAGGCCGTGAGGTTGGGCCCGGTCGCCCCAGTCGATGCGGCTCCCCCAAATATAAAGGCATATACAGTTGTGTGGAACGCACCAATTCGTGAGGAGACGCACACATAGTTCGGGGGCCCAAATTCGTGTGGAGACCACACAGGTGTGGAAGAAAAACTCCTCAATCACCTTCCATCCTTAACATCTGGGAATTATTGTGTATTCCTTCTTACTATATTTCCTACAGAAATAGCCAAACATTTCTTCTGTGTATATATTATTGTTTTATCTTCCTTTACTAAAGACTTGAGAGTGTGAGAAATCTTACTCCCATATATCTTCTTAAAAAAACAATATTTATTATTATTATTTTTATTAATATTAGTGTTATTAACCTGCTGCCCCGTTACCGGGAAAAAAGAATGGGAGTTTGTCCATTGTGGGGCACATCTGTGGCAATAACTACTGTATATCCTTACTGGGGATTTGGGGACTATCAGCATTTTTCTGGGGTTTCTATTTAAAATTATTCTGGGGTTTCTATCAAAATTATTTTTACTATCTGTTTTTCTGGGGTTTCTATCTGAATTATTCTGGGGACTATCAGCATTATTCGGGTTACTATTTGGGTTATTCTGGGTTATTGGGGGTTACTATCAGAGTTAATCATCCTAGTGAAGTTTCCCCATTAACTTAGTGCATAAAAACCATAAGAGGAAATTTTTGGCCCTTTTGTGATAATTTTAACTCTACAGCAGGGGCCCAAGAGACCACACAGACGTTGTTAACAAACAAAGAGCATCTCAAAAAATAAGCAGGACCCCAATGGAAATAAGTCACTCTGTCTGACTTTTTGGGTTATCCTGGGTTTCTACACATATGCTGCTAGTATGATAATGTATGTAAATGTATTTGTGTATACCTGAATAAACTTACTTACTTACTTACTTATTTCAGTACAACACAGGCGAGGCCACTCTTTTTCGAGCAACAACAAAAAACAAAAGATATAAATTGTATTATAACAATGCAGGTCCAGAATTTTTTATGAAGAGTTTGGGTGTCATCTTCTTGGAGGAGAACCTGTCGTAATGAGGAAACGTTTCCCCCACTTTTGGCTTCATCAGTCCTATACATTCTTCTTCTTGATTCGCCGGGTCTCCCCCGGCCCGGGTTTTTTCCAGACGGGACCGGGCCGGCTCCCTGTTTGGAGTGTCTCAGACCTATGTCGAGGGAGGAGGTACAAGTACCCCCTCATCTTCTGGACCAATGTCCCCGGCCTAGCCACATTCCCCCCCTCACGGGGGTCGTGAGCTAGACCCCTGGTCTGCCATCTTGCCCGCCCCAGGGGGGGGTTTGGGGAAAGGCAGTCGGAGCTGCAGGTGGTAGCAAGCTCTGGCTCGCACTTTTTCCCCTAGAAGGGCTCTGGGGTGGTGTCTGCTATTCCATTACAAAAGAATGGTTGAAGATCAGAAGGGGTTTACCTGGGTTTACCTGGAAGGTTCCGGGGTCCGCCCCCCGGCCCGGTCTGTGCCAGGGCCTTTACGTTTTAGGGAATCAGTCCTCAACCTGGAGTCTATGAATCAGTCCATCAGTCTTATCAAAAGATAGAAGTTTTTCATATTTTTCTAATTTATCAAAAAAAAAATTATTTTAAATTTTTATTATTATTATTATTGATTAACACCCTTGCCTTCCTTGTCCCCGGCCTCTACATAATGGGAAATCCACAATATATGTATTTTTTAAAATATTCGCCCTCGTCACTTGAACGTAGTAACAAACTTCCACTTATAACTTTTTTCTACCTCGTAGTGGTATTTTTTATCTGCACGAACAACACATTGTACAAGAATGGTATACAATACCGACAACATGATATTAAGACACATGTACAACATCTGGGTATCTTTTTGTAGACGTTTCGCCCTCCAGTGGCTTTATCAAACAAAATTTAAGAGATAATTTGAAGACGTGAAACATATACAAAAGATGGATAATTGCCCCCCCTTGGTTGGTGTAAGAGCACCGTAGGTTCTCTTCACCTACGGTGGGCAAACTTTTCCCACAGTGAAGCTCAAGTATTGAACTCTTATTCATCATTTCAAGGCATCTAAAATTATTTACTTCGGGGTATATATACAGAAAAATTTTCCATTCCCCGACAACCAAAATATGCCACTAAAACCCGTCATTTCTTTGAAAACCAAAATAGTACTATAACTCGTCATTTCCCCAACCATAATACTGCCACTATAACTCGTCATTTCCCTACAAATAATACTGCCACTATAACGTCATTTCCCCGGTGGTCTGGTGGCGAGCTCCCTTCACACAGGGGGGGGCGGTTCGTTTCCCCCGGGGGGGAAACATTTCGCGTTTTCCTTTACACCTGTTCACCCCTAGCAGCAAATAGGCTTGGGTTTTTAGTCGACTGGTGGGGGTCCACCCGGGGGGACAAGATTAGGACCACAATGGAAATAAGACAGACAGTCCTCGATGACACTGACTTTCTTGGTTATCCTGGGTGGCAAACCCCTGGGGTTTCCCGAAGAAATCTTATCTTATCTTATACTGCCATATAACCGTCATTCCCCCACAACCCTAATATGCCACTAAAACCCCCATTTTTCCCTACAACCAAAATACTGCCACTATAACTCCTCATTCCCCCTGAAAACCAAAATACTGCCTCTATTCGTCTTTTCCCCCTGACACCAAAATACTACCACAATAACTCGTCTTTTCCCCCGAAAAACCAAAATACTCCCTCTATAACTCGTCTTTTCCCCCGACAACCATAATACTACCACAATAACTCGTCTTTCCCACAACCAAAAACGCCACTAAAACCCCGTCATTCCCCCCGAAACCAAAATATGACTAAACCGTCATTTCCCCCCGACAACCATAATACTGCCACTATAACTCGTCATTCCCCCCGACAACCTAATACTGCCACTATAACTCGTCTTCCTCCCACAACCATTCTGCCACTATAACTCATCACCCCCTGACGAAAAATACTGCCACTATAACTCGTCATTCCTCCGACAACCATAATCCCGCCACATAACTCTCTTTCCCCCCGAAAACCCCCAAATACTCCCACTATAACTCGTCATTCCCCCAAAACCCCATAATATCCCATATAACTCATTCCCCCCGACAACCATAATACTCCACTATAACTCGTCATTCCCCCCGAAAACCCAAATCTGCCACTATCTCTCATTCCTCCCAAACCATAATACGACTATAACTCGTCATTCCTCCGACAACCATAATACTCCACTATAATGTCATTTTCCCACAACCATAATACCCACTATAACTCGTCATTCCTCCCGAAAACCATAATACTGCCACAAACTCGTCTTTCCCTCCCGACAACCAAATACTGCCACTATAACTCGTCATTCCCCCCGACAACCATAATCCCCACTATAACTCGTCATTTCCCAAAAACCATAAATTACTCTTCTATTATCAGTGATGCAGAATAAAAAGATTTTCTCCTGCTTAACCTGAAGGATTATTAACCCAGACTAACTCAACTAAGCCACTTTTTGCAAACTGCCTCCGTCCAATGGTTTTCTTTTAAACCTCCCCAGAATACACCCAACGAACACCCAGGTACCTACTTAGTTAACAATGGGGCAGGAGTCAAAAAAAATACCTAGGGTGTCCACTCGTCCCCACTGAACCCGGGTTTTCACTTGTGAGCTGAGGCCGCTACCAGTTAAGCCACTAAACTTTAGCCACCACCAAACTAGTGCTTATTTTTTATATTATAGACCAGCATTACAATCAATGACTCAGCAGTTTCCTAATTTAAAAGGGCAGCCAGTTAAAAAACAGTGTTCCGTCTCGTGTCTCCCAGTTCAGTTTTTATACACTTGATATTTTACTGGACATGGGCACGTACTAGTGAACAATATAAAAATTTCATTTCTTTTCAACATACCAGACTCTTTATTCTTTGGGATTGATAACTTTTCTTTCTTTCACATTTAAAGAGCAAAGTGTTGCTTTGATTAATTAATCTTTTTCGTTCTTGTTTTCTTAATTTGGGTTTAAATGGGCTTATTTATATATATATATATATATATATATATATATATA
>WNWK01055004.1:0-11389 GCA_009830355.1 Cherax destructor
GAAGGTTATTTGTGTGTTGTTCCAGTCTCCTACGTGAAGGTTATTTGTGCGTTGTTCCAGTCTCCTACGTGAAGGTTATTTGTGCGTTGTTCCAGTCTCCTACGTGAGGTTATTTGTGCGTTGTTCCAGTCTCCTACGTGAAGGTTATTTGTGCGTTGTTCCAGTCTCCTACGTGAAGGTTATTTGTGCGTTGTTCCAGTCTCCTACGTGAAGGTTATTTGTGCGTTGTTCCAGTCTCCTACGTGAAGGTTATTTGTGCGTTGTTCCAGTCTCCTACGTGAAGGTTATTTGTGCGTTGTTCAGTCTCCTACGTGAAGGTTATTTGTGTGTTGTTCCAGTCTCCTACGTGAAGGTTATTTGTGTGTTGTTCCAGTCTCCTACGTGAAGGTTATTGTGTGTTGTTCCAGTCTCCTACGTGAAGGTTATTTGTGCGTTGTTCCAGTCTCCTACGTGAGGGTTATTTGTGCGTTGTTCCAGTCTCCTACGTGAAGGTTATTTGTGCGTTTTCAGTCTCCTACGTGAAGGTTATTTGTGCGTTGTTCCAGTCTCCTACGTGAAGGTTATTTGTGCGTTGTTCCAGTCTCCTACGTGAAGGTTATTTGTGCGTTGTTCCAGTCTCCTACGTGAAGGTTATTTGTGCGTTGTTCCAGTCTCCTACGTGAAGGTTATTTGTGCGTTGTTCCAGTCTCCTACGTGAGGGTTATTTGTTCGTTGTTCCAGTCTCCTACGTGAAGGTTATTTGTGCGTTGTTCCAGTCTCGGTATTGTGCCTTTTTATTCTTACTCGATGCTAGTGAAGGGCTCTTGATCCAAGGCTCTTGATATAAGTATCAAACCTGATTACCTTCCATCCTCAAGGCCATGTATAACCCGAACGAGTTTGGCGCTTTTCCTCTGAGTAATAATAATAATAATAATGATAATAATAATCTCCCTGTAGCCTTAATGTGATTTGCCAAATCCATGATTATGCCCAAATTCTCCTTTTTTGTTTTTTTTTAGCATACTCTCTATTCATAAATGGCACTTAACTAAGTGCCACTTGGCCTAGTAACTAGCATCCATCCTACTCCCCTCCATGTACAATACAATGTTCCTTAAGAACTCTACTGCAATTTGCAATTATTTGAAGTGCTTGCATTGCAAGGATTTCTGCATCACCTCACAAACTAGTCACTCCGCTGTTTACACTATCACTTATTAAGTGCACAATAGCACTTAGTTACAACAACAAAAAAGGAATAAAAAGTAAAAATAATAAATAAAAAAGATATTGAAAATTTCAAAAAACCATCTTTAGAGGAACGCAATCTCCGAAAATAATAAACCTGAATATAATTGAAAAGCTCCGGATTAGTGAAGCGCTCTAAAGCGAAGTGCTGTATTAACGAGGTGTGCCTGTACAAACTGAAACAAAAATTTGTTGGGGCCATGTATACTGAGCTTTGTAGAACTCGCTTAAGTGACATTTAAAGATGAAGATATTTTTGTTCTATCTCCTCTTATTACTGTTTCTGTTCTGCTTTTAAAATAAAAAAATTCACATCCAAAATAAAAGTTTGCTTTCAAGTTTCACCTATATTTCTTGACTTCCATATATCAGTGTTGAAGAAAGAACTCCACTAGAAGGTCTTCACGGTCTGTGACTGTTATCTTACCCACTTAATTGATACAATATCCAGGATTTGGCTGATCTATTGCCAGACTCTGATAGCTGGCACTTCTTTGATATCTAGTACTTCTTTGTTATCTAGTACTTCTTTGTAATCTGGCACTTCTTTAATATCTAGTACTTCTTTGATAACTGGCACTTCTTTGATATCTAGTATTTCTTTGATATCCGGCACTTCTTTGTTATCTAGTACTTCTTTGATATCTAGTACTTCTTTGTTATCTGGAACTTCTTTGATATCTAGTACTTCTTTGATATCTGGCACTTCTTTGATATCTAGTATTTCTTTGATATCTGGCACTTCTTTGATATCTAGTATTTCTTTGTTGTAAATGAATGGTTCAGAGAACCGACGAGTTGGTAAATTAGACACATATGCAACACTTGGGTATCTTTATTGAGGAAACGTTTCGCCACACAATGGCTTCATCAGTCCATACAAAGGAGAATCGTGAAGAACAGGAGGAGTGTGAGGTTGTCAGTCCTTCAATCTTGAGTCGATGTTGTCAGTCCATCAATCTTGAATAGAATAACAGCATATGAGCAGAGGAAGCTTATATACTGTAGACAGGAGAGGTGCAGCAGTTGTAGGAGGTGTCACATTTGTCCAATGTGGAAGTAGGTCGTGCGATTCTCCTTTGTATGGACTGATGAAGCCACTGTGTGGCGAAACGTTTCCTCAATAAAGATACCCAAGTGTTGCATATGTGTCTAATTTACCTACTACTTCTTTGTTATCTGGAACTTCTTTGATATCTAGTACTTCTTTGATATCTGGCACTTCTTTGATATCTAGTATTTCTTTGATATCTGGCACTTCTTTGATGTCTAGTACTACTTTGATATCTAGTTCTTCATTGATGTCTAGTACTTCTTTGATAAAGATAAAACACTCTACATTTCACCATGACACAATGTTTTTACATTTAGGTGTGCATGTAGAAAGCCCCTTAATATGTAGAGCATTTCATGCAAACTTAACCCTATCTTAATCTTAGTAAAGCAATATCTAATTGGATGTATAATATTTGTATATATATATATATATATATATATATATATATATATATATATATATATATATATATATATATATATATAATATATATATATATATATATATATATATATATATATATATATATATATATATATATATAAATATATATATATATATATATATATATATATATATATATATATATATATATATATATATATATATAAGATAAAGAGTCTAACACAAAGTGGGTTGTCACAGTTGCTCTTTGCTGATGACACTGTGCTTTTGGGAGATTCTGAAGAGAAGCTGCAGAGGTTGGTTGATGAATTTGGTAGGGTATGTAAAAGAAGGAAATTAAAAGTGAATATAGGAAAGAGTAAGGTGATGAAGATAACAAAAAATAGGTGACGAAAGATTATAGGGAGAGAGTATGGAGGAGGTGAATGAATTCAGATATTTGGGAGTGGATGTGTCAGCAGATGGGTCTATGAAAGATGAGTTAAATCATAGAATTAACGAGGGGAAAAAGGTGAGTGGTGCACTGAGTAGTTTGTGGAGACAAAGAACTTTATCCATGAAAGCAAAGAGGGGAATGTATGAGAGTATAGTTATACCAACGCTCTTGTATGGGTGTGAGCCATGGGCTGTGTATGTTGCAACAAGGAGAAGGCTGGAGGCAGTGGAGATGTCATATCTGAGGGCAATGTGTGGTGTGAATATAATGCAGAGAATCCGTAGTTTGGAGATTAGGAGGAGGTGCGGGATTACCAAAACCATTATCCAGAGGGCTGAGGAGGGGTTGTTGAGGTGGTTCGGACATATAGAGAGGATGGAACAAAATAGAATGACTTCGAGAGTGTATAAATCTGTAGTGGAGGGAAGGCGGGGAAGATGTCAGCCGTGGAAAGGTTTTAGAGAGGGGGTAAAGGAGGTTTTGTGTGCGAGGAGCTTGGACTTTCAGCAAGCATGCGTGAGCATATTTAATAGGAGTGAATGGAGATAAATGGTTTTTAGGACTTGACGTGCTGTCGGAGTATAAACAAGGTAACATTTATGAAGGAATTCAGGTAAACCGGCAGGCCGGACTTGAGTCCTGGAGATGGGAAGTACAGTGTCTGCACTCTGGAGGGATGTTAATGTTACAGTTTTATAACTGTAGTGTAAGCACGCCTTTGGCAAGATAGTGATGGAGTGAATGATGATGAAAGCTCTTCTTTTTCGGGCCACCGTGCCTTGGTGGGAAACGGCCGATGTGTTAATAACATATATATATATATATATATATATATATATATATATATATATATATATATATATATATATATATATATATATATATATATATATATGCAAAAAGATCACAGAGGTGATCTGTTCTTAGCTCAGAGGTGATCTGTTCTTAGCTCAGAGAGGACGTGTCTAGGGTTCTCTGTGGTTTGAACCACTTTGCTCTGTGAAGTGAACCAAGATGCCGTCCATTGAGCAACTTTACCAGCAGCTTAAGGAGGAATTGAGGGTAGCGAAGCTTGAGATACGGCGATTGACGGAGGAAAACAAGAGGATTCGTAGTAGTCCTCCTGTTGTGAGTCCTCAGGTCAAGAAGGGAACCTGGGCAGTGGCCGGACTTCAAGGAATGAAGTTGAAGATCAAGAAAACGAATGGAGAGTTAGAAACGATGAAGAAGAAAGAGACTGCTGTGGAAACATCGAATGCCTTCTCCGTGCTACCCAATGAATGTGAGTCGACTACTGGGAACGTCACGACGAACGACACAAAGGAAGGTAAAAACATTGTTATTGTTGGGGACAGCCAGGTTAGATACATGGATAGGGCTTTCTGTTTGAATGATAGGAGTAGGAGACAGAGGGTTTGCTTTCCTGGGGCTGGGATGGAGGATATTGTTAGCCGTCTGGACGACATCATGAGAGGTAATGGGAGCAATCCTATTATCTGTCTCAGTGCTGGAGGCAACGATGTTGGCAGACGTAGGATGAGGACCTGACTAGCAGGTTTAGGTCAGCAATAGACATAATTAGGAAGAAGGGTGGGAACCATGTCATATGTGGTATTTTGCCAAGGAGAGGAGTTGGAAATGAATGGCTGTCCAGGGCAATTGGTGTCAATTGCTGGCTGGACAAATACTGTAAGGAAAATTCAGTAACATTCATTGACAACTGGGACCTCTTCTATGGCAGAAATGACATGTATGCCAGGGATGGGGTTCACTTATCCAGGTCTGGGGTGGGGGCACTGGCAACTGCAGTGGAGGGAGCTGTTAGGGCTTTAAACTAGAAATAGTTAGTGGTATGGGTTTTGGGGGGAAAACAGTGAAGTCCCAGTGTAGTAATATTATAAGTTCTAGGAGAACTAGTAATAGGCAGAAAAAGGTGGACAGTGGAAAGCTGGTTACACTAGATGACAAGGACAGTAATAGGTATAGTGGAAAAAAAGAAATGAGCAGGAAGGGTAAAGAGAAAGGAGGGTCTTTAAATATTTATTACACCAATAGTCGTAGTGCTAGGAATAAGATGGACGAGTTGAGATTAGTTGCAAGTACGGGTAATATTGATGTTTTTGCAATAACTGAGACATGGTTTAATATGAAAAATCGGGACTTGCCTGCCGAATGTCACATTCAGGGTTTTAAATTGTTCCAAGTAGACAGAAGTATCGGGAAAGGGGTGGGGTGGCACTCTATGTCCGTGATCATTTAAATTGTTGTATAAAAACGGGTATAAAGTCTGAATTAACACATACAGAGTCTGTCTGGATAGAATTTTCAGAGGGGTGTGAAAAATTGATTTTAGGCGTGATTTACCGTCCTCCAAACTTAGATAGGGAACAAGGGAGACTACTTTGGAAGGAAATTGTTAAGGCCACAAGGCACGATAACGTAGTAATTCTAGGGGACTTTAACTTTAGTCAGATTGATTGGAATTTCTTGACAGGGAATTTAGAATCTAACGACTTTTTAGAAGTAGTTCAGGATTGCTTTTTGAAGCAGTTTGTAACAGAACCTACAAGGGGAAATAACCTACTTGACTTGGTTCTGGCAAGCAAGGAAACCCTTGTCAATAATTTAGAAATTACAGATGAACTCGGCTCAAGCGACCACAAGTCAATTACCTTTAGCATTGAATGGACGTATGATAGTAGGGATAATTCAGTAACGGTCCCAGATTTTTGCTTAGCAGATTATAATGGACTTAGAGAACACTTATCAACTGTGGACTGGGGCGACGAAGAGAGGTATCAATATGACTGTTTTCTTAACACTATACAGGCTGCCCAAAGAACATTTATCCCGTATAAAGAAATTAGATCTAGTAGAAATGACCCAAAATGGATGAATAATAGGCTTAAGTATCTTTTAGGGCAGAAGAAAGGTATTTATAGGCGCATAAAAAGAGGTGAGGGTCATCTTATAAATCAGTATACTGACATTAAGAGGGACGTTAAAAAGGGAATAAGAAAAGCTAAACGGGACTATGAAATTAAAGTTGCTAGGGATTCAAAAACTAACCCAAAAAGTTTTTTCCAGGTTTATAGAACAAAAGTTAGGGATAAGATAGGTCCCCTTAAAAAATAACTCTGGGCATCTTACTGACAAGGAGAATGATATGTGCTCTATTTTTAATAATTATTTTCTCTCGGTTTTCACACAGGAAAACATTAATAATATCCCATTAATTAATTTTTACAGAGGCCCAGAAGAAGATAAATTATGTAATATCACAGTCACTAGCGAAATGGTTAGGAAACAACTAGACCGACTGAAACAAAATAAATCGCCTGGTCCTGATGAGCTTTTTGCAAGGGTTCTTAAGGAATGCAAAATGGAACTCTGTGAACCAATATCTAACATTTTTAATTTATCTCTTCAAACAGGTGTAGTGTCTGATATGTGGAAGATGGCTAATGTAATTCCTATGTTTAAAGCAGGGGACAAGTCACTACCGTCAAATTACCGCCCAATAAGCCTGACCTCAATTGTAGGCAAATTACTAGAGTCAATTATAACTGATATTATTAGAAGCCATCTAGATAACCATAATTTGATTAATGATACTCAGCATGGATTCACGAGGGGCCGTTCCTGCCTATCTAATTTATTAACCTTCTTCACTAAAGCTTTTGAGGCTGTTGATCACGATAAAGAATTCGATATTGTTTATTTAGACTTTAGTAAGGCTTTTGATAGAGTACCGCACCAGAGACTGTTAAAGAAAGTGGCAGCTCATGGCATTGGGGTAAAAGTGCTGTCATGGATCGAGTCATGGCTCACCAATAGGAAGCAGAGAGTGTGCATAAATGGGGTTAAATCCGAATGGGGACTTGTAACAAGTGGTGTTCCACAGGGATCAGTCTTAGGCCCATTGTTATTTATAATATATATCAATGACCTTGACGAGGGAATTACTAGTGATATGAGCAAATTCGCCGACGACACGAAGATAGGTAGGATAATTGATTCAAACATAGGAGTCATAGAACTTCAGGAAGATTTAGAAAACTTAATTCGTGGTCAGAAAAGTGGCAGATGCAATTCAATGTAGATAAATGCAAGGTTCTGAAGCTCGGGAGTGTCCATAACCCAAGCACTTATAAGTTAAATAACGTAGAACTTAGCCATACAGATTGCGAGAAGGACTTGGGGGTGATGGTAAGCAGCAACCTTAAACCAAGACAGCAATGCCTAAGCGTACGTAATAAGGCAAATAGATTACTGGGATTTATATCAAGAAGTGTTAGCAACAGAAGTCCAGAGGTTATATTACAGCTTTTTACATCATTAGTAAGGCCTCACCTAGATTACGCAGCTCAGTTTTGGTCTCCATATTACAGAATGGACATAAATTCGTTAGAAAACATTCAGCGTAGAATGACTAAATTAATACATAGCATTAGAAATCTTCCTTACGAAGAAAGATTGAAGACCCTTAAATTACATTCACTTGTAAGACGTAGAATGAGGGGAGACATGATCGAGGTATACAAGTGGAAAATGGGTATTAACAAAGGGGATATAAATAAGGTCTTGAGGATATCTCTCCAAGAGAGAACCCGCAATAATGGATTCAAGTTAGATAAGTTTAGATTTAGAAAGGATATAGGAAAGTATTGGTTTGGAAATAGGGTAGTTGATGAGTGGAACAGTCTGCCTAGTAGGATTATTGAAGCTAGGACCTTGGGTAGTTTCAAATTTAGGTTGGATAAATTCATGATTGAGAGGGGTTGGATTTGAGTGGGACTCGCGCATGAGTTGGTAGAATTGTCAAAGCTTATTTCTTGGGTAGCATTGAAAATTGGGTTGAGCAAATATTCTGTTAGTGGGACGGATTGTGAAGGACCTGCCTAGTATGGGCCAACAGGCCTGCTGCAGTGTTCCTCCTTTCTTATGTTCTTACAACCACTATGAAAAAATAGAGAATTCAGCTTTGTGACTACTCACATTATCAAGGAACTATAAAGGAAACATGACAAGCAGGCTTATAAAGGGCAAGACTACACCTCACAGTCACATCATACTAACAAAGACTACACTCACAGTAGCGTAACATCGACGACTCTGTGAAGAGGAACATAGAAAAGGGCCTGAAACCTTTCCAAGAATTAAGATTAGTCCATTTATCATTAATTCTTCCCAAATTTTATTAATTATAAATGAATCCAATTTATATAAACCAAAAGAAATATTCATATTATTTTCAAAACTACTTTTTATGAAACATATGGTTATATATATGGTTATATTATATGGTTGAGAGGAATATAATAGAATCATGTTTCATAAAAAGTAGTTTTGAAAATAATATGAATATTTCTTTTGGTTTATATAAATTGGATTCATTTATAATTAATAAAATTTGGGAAGAATTTAATGATAAATTGGACTAATCTTAATTCTTGGGAAGAGTTTCAGGTCCTTTCTTATGTTCCTCTTCACAGAGTCGTGAGATGTTACGCTACTGTGAGGTGTTGTCTTTGTTAGTGTCATGTGTCTGTGAGGTGTAGTCTCGCCCCTTATATAAGCCTGCTTGTCATGTTTCCTTTTATAGTTCCTTGATAATGTGAGTAGTCACGAAAGCGCTTGGAATTCCTCTTTTTTCATAGTGGTTGTCTTGCATATATATATATATATGGCACCTCTGCCAGAGAGAGGCTGTGGGCATCCTGCTCCGTGGTTTTGGCACAATATCGTCCAATCAAGAACACCTACCAGAATTATCATCAACAGGCTGGTGTGTGAATATCTGCAGCTCGTGTTGGAAAGTGCTGGAAGACTCTACATCTCCTCTCCCACTTTAGAACCAAGAAAAGTGTTGTGCATGTGAAGTCAGTGAGGGAACATAACGGTCACCTATGGGTGGGTGAGGGAAGGCCTAATGGGGGAGAAGGAGGCAGAGGGTGAGGGGTAAAACTATTTCCCCCCTTCCCCTTCCCCAACAGGAGCTCAAACACCGTATGCTCATGTTAAGATAAGATAAGATTTCTTCGGATTTTTAACCCCGGAGGGTTAGCCACCCAGGATAACCCAAGAAAGTCAGTGCGTCATCGAGGACTGTCTGTCTTATTTCCATTGGGGTCCTTAATCTTGTCCCCCAGGATGCGACCCACACCAGTCGACTAACAACCCAGGTACCTAGGTGAACATGACAACAGGTGTAAGGAAACACGTCGAAATGTTTCCACCCGCCGGGAATCGAACCCGGGCTCTCCGTGTGTGAAGCGAGAGCTCTAATGGAGTGTTTGTTCACCGCGTGTATAGTGTGTATAGTGTATATAGTGTATACTGCATAGCATGTGTTTAGCATGCGCACGGTATGCGCATAGCATGTGTGGTATATAGCGGTGTGTCTGTCATATAGTGTTGTTATAGTGACGCGTCCGGCCGGCCTCCCTAATCACACATCCCCATTCCTCCCTCTCCCCCCACTACCCACCTCAAGGACGGGAGACCCTCTGCTCAACCACCACCACCATGAACCACATTCGGTATGTGTCATGTGCCATTTTCCTTACGGCTTCCCGGGCTTACCACACAGTGTGAGGTATGGCAGATGATGCAGCCAGCAGCCACAAAGCCAGGGAAACAGTGCACACAACAATGAAAGAAGAAGCACATGTCAGGTGTGTGGAGAGTTTCGAGTACGCAACAGAGATGGCCTTATTCGTGCACACAATGGGTGTGCAGGATCACACAGGCCCCCAGCAGAGAGCAACCCACAGCCTCCACAGGCAGATGTCAATCCCAATGGCAACCTTCTCTCTTGCGAAAACCTTCTTCTGGCATTCAAATCCACTGCTAGCAATACCCTATCCCACATTCCTAAAGCAGCTCGCCCATATGCAGCAGGGAAATTCACAGAGCTTCTTAAGCAGGTGAATGGAGGCTCCACCAATTTAGAAGCCCGAGGCACCATTAAAGCATGGCGCTACCTACTCCTGTTTGGCAATGTTTGTCTTGCAGTTCCTGAAAGACGAGGCAAACTGCTAACCACATCAGTCATCAAGGCAGTGCGCAACTACCCAAGAACAGATAATTGTGTCCCTCTGCCCCACCATCGCAGGAATCACAGAGGTAGACCCACGTCTCAGTGCGTCGTTGATACCCCAGCCAGCTTACCAGGTACTAGTGCACCCACGTCTCAGTACTTCGCTGGCATTACTGGCTTCCCTCCTCCGTCGCAATATTTTAGTGGGGAAACATTCAGGAAGAGTAGTTCCTATTAATTCCTGAGAGTAAAATTGTCCTCTTATTTCTTTTTAACCCAATAAGAGTATAAGTGGGAATTACTTGCGAATTATCAACTGACTGGATTTTAAAAAATTCTTCAATGTGTTGAAGCCAATAAATAACTCTTATGGAAACGAAAGCGATGTCTCGTTAAACGTACGTCCACCCCAGGAATCAACGTACACCCCAGGAGTCAACGTCCACCCCAGGAGTCAACGTCCACCCCAGGAGTCAACGTACACCCCAGGAGTCAACGTCCACCCCAGGAGTCAACGTCCACCCCAGGAGTCAACGTACACCCCAGGAGTCAACGTACACCCCAGGAGTCAACGTCCACGCCAGGAGTCAACGTCCACCCCAGGAGTCAACGTACACCCCAGGAGTCAACGTACACCCCAGGAGTCAACGTCCACCCCAGGAGTCAACGTCCACGCCAGGAGTCAACGTCCACCCCAGGAGTCAACGTACACCCCAGGAGTCAACGTACACCCCAGGAGTCAACGTACACCCCAGGAGTCAACGTCCATGCCAGGAGTCAACGTCCACCCCAGGAGTCACCGTACACCCCAGGAGTCAACGTACACCCCAGGAGTCAACGTACACCCCAGGAGTCAACGTCCACCCCAGGAGTCAACGTACACCCCAGGAGTCAACGTACTCCCCAGGAGTCAACGTCCACCCCAGGAGTCAACGTCCACCCCAGGAGTCAACGTACACCCCAGGAGTCAACGTACTCCCCAGGAGTCAACGTACACCCCAGGAGTCAACGTCCACCCCAGGAGTCAACGTGTAAACAGCCTATCCAGAGGCTGTTTCAAACTGCGCGGCACTATGGTGCTGCCCTCTATAGGCCTATCAAGGTCGGGCTGGTCAGCCATGCTTCTCTCTCACTTACACGGCCTACCTCACTGAAGCAGCATCTCTACCCTTGCTGGCTCCCGGTCCCCTCATGCTCTGTCCCCGTGTATTCCTACACC
>WNWK01055005.1:0-11389 GCA_009830355.1 Cherax destructor
CACTTTATACTTTTGTCTGGAAACATCTGCACACTGTTGTCTGAGGCAAGCCCACTCACTGGTGGGTTTCATCACACTAACTCAACTGCTAAGAGATGCACCACACACATTCTCTCAACCTGTGGAATAACAAACATGAACAAATTGTACACAATATGGATTGGTAAAAAAAAGATTTACAGCTGTAACTTCAACAAAGATATCAGCAAGCCAGAGATATTAATTTTTAACATAATACAGATGAAATGGTATTGGAAAATTCATTTTTAACTCATATATTCATGGAAGAATGAAATCTTTCTATATGGCAACCTACAATAAACACTGGATACATTAACAAAAACTCGAGATAACAAGAATTAGGAATTTAATGCACTACCTCTCACATATTTGTCAACATTTTCACACTTTCCTACACTAAAAGCCAAACCTAACACCAACCTATTCAATCAGGCTGTCATTTCTGCCACTCCCCTGGCCCATTTTAAAATCAAATTAGTTTTTAACATCTAAAAACTATATTATTATTAATGGCACACTATTCAAACTGGTTCTATTTAAAACAAAAAATTCATTAAATATTTTCTTTAACAATCCAATTTACATCCAAATTGCCAACCCTTGTTTGACAGTACGCTAGATCTGTCACGTGCCAATTGCTGTAATTGTGTAAGCTTATCTCGATATTTATTGTCACTATTTCAAATGAACCAATGATGTAAAATTAATGAGGAGAATCACATCAGAGGAGGACCAAACAGGACTTCAAAGAGACCTGGACAAGCTTGACATCTGGTCTAGCAACTGGCTTCTCGAATTTAATCCACCAAATGCAAAGTCATGAAGATCGGAGAAGGGCAAAGAAAACAGCTGACAGAGTACACGCTAGGTGGACAAAGGCTACAAACCTCGTCAAAGGAGAAAGACCTTGGGGTGAGTATGATACCAAACACGTCTCCGGAAACACACATCAACCAGATAACTGCGGCAGCATATGGGCGACTGGCAAACCTAAGATTAGCGTTCCGTTACCTTAACAAGGAATCGTTCAAGACACTGTACACTGTGTACGTCAGGCCCATACTAGAGTATGCAGCACCAGTCTGGAACCCACACCTGGTCAAGCATGTCAAGAAATTAGAGAAAGTGCAAAGGTTTGTGACAAGGCTAGTTCCACAACTCAGGGACTGTCCTATGAAGAAGAAAGGTTGAGGGAAATAGGACTAACAACACTGGAGAACAGAAGGGTTAGAGGAGACATGATAACGACATACAAAATACTGTGGGGAATAGACAAGGTAGATAGTGACAGGATGTTCCAGAGAGGGAACACAGAAACAAGGGGGCACAACTGGAAGCTGATGACTCAGATGAGTCAAAGGGATGTTAGGAAGCATTTCTTCAGCCATAGAGTAGTCAGGAAGTGGAATAGTCTAGCGAACGATATAGTGGAGGCGGGAACCATACATAGTTTTAAGACAAGGTATGATAAAGCTCATGGAGCAGGGAGAGCAGAGACCCAGTAGCGGACAGCGAAGAGGCGGGGCCAGGAGCTGAGTCTCGACCCCTGCAACTACAATTAGGTGAGTACATACAGCCAGGTCTCGATTAATATGAAATTAATTTTTCCCCCTTCAAACTCGTCAGATTGTGCACAAAAATTACACATTTCAAATAGTGCAATTTCTAATAATGGGACCACTTCACGGGATTCATTACAGCCTCTCCTGACTTTGTGACGTACTCGTTTACCGATGACTCGGACTTACAACGGGCTCTCTGACCAGTATGGATACCTAAATATTGTAGTATATTAGAGCTGATTTCCTCTATTCTGTTTATTACAATAGTATACAGTACACTACACTACTGTATAAACATTTAAAAATATACCAGGAATGTTATAAATGGTGCAAAGGTGACATTAAAACAATATCAAAGATGGCTGACACAAACCCACTACAATTATAGTATGCTCCTCACTTAACAACGAATTCGTTAACGACATGGTCTCAGGAACGGAACACCATTATTATGTGAGGAGAGGCTGTATTCCCAATAACTGATACCCAGCTATATATTTGTGTGTTTTTTCTTTAATATTTCATGCCTGGGAAAGTGTGTATTATCTGAGGTTTCATGACTCATGATATCTTGGCTAAATCATCCTATACAATTCACATGGTTAAACTATCTTCTAAAACTAATAGCTCAAATTCAAACTTTGTATATACAACAAGAATGTAGTAACCACGAATGCAATAAATGGTATACAGTACATATACAAGTATTTGACTTAAAATGAGACAATGTCATACATGTTGGTATTCTAACTTTATCATAAAGTGCTTGCTGGCACGTGAACATTTTTCAGATAGGAATTCTCAACTTTTGAAGTATGCACTATTTCATTCAGTTAGCATTTCAATTGAATTTACGCTTTGTGGGTTCAAAGAAATGACAACATTGTTACCAACACCATCAGAACACTACTTAACGTAAGATTTGTTGGTATTTTAAACCCAGAGGGTTAGCCAGCCAGGATAAACCAAGAAAGTCAGTGTGCCATTGAGAATTGTCTTATTTCAACTGTAATCCTTCAATCTTCTCCCCAGGCTGTAACCCACACCCGTCAACTAACACCCAGGTGCCTACTGACTGTTAGGTGAACAGGGACAGCAGGTGTCAGGAAAAATGGCCAACACTTCCACTGGGCCAGTGATTGAACCATGGACACTCAGTGTGAGATTCTGCCTTCAATTCAAACCCCTTTTATTTTTATTCTTAAACAAAGCATGTGAATCAATAAGCCTTGCAAATTTACAATTGGCTTGCAATAACTATCAGTCATAGAAGCTAGGAGTGGAAGATGGAAGAAATGTGTGTGTGATTGACAGGTACAGTGGACCCCCGAGTTTCGTAAAAACTTCACTCCTGAAGTCTGCTCAAGTGCCATTACCGAACAAATTTACTCCCTTAAGGAAAATGTCACGTAGGTTAGTCTATTTCAGACCCCCAAAATACTTTTCCACAAGCACTTACAATATTATACTTACATAAATGTACGATTTCCGGGGTTTACGAAACTCGGGGGTCCACTGTATATGACAGGCATTTGCCATACCCACATTCAAGATTATTCTATTATGCAAATGAATTTGGATCATAGTCCTTATGAGGAGGGAGGAAAAGATACAAATTGCTTGATGAATGCAGAGAAAGGGGAAGGGGGAATCATAACAAGACAAATATCTCAACAGCCAGGAAGATGACGGGGTGGGTATTGAGAACTTTCAAAACAAGGGAAATAATGCCGATGGTGACACTCTTCAAATCGCTAGTGCTCTCTCACTTAGAATACTGCTCAGTGCTGACGGCCCCATTCAGGGCAGGAGAAATATCAGAGCTGGAACAAATTCAGAGATCGTTTACGGCTCACATTGAGCCATTGAAACATCTAAATTATTGGGAATGCCTTCAAGTCTTGAACATGTACTCATTGGAGTGGAGGAGAGAGAGATACATGATAATATATACCTGGAAAGTACTTGAGGGCCTGGTCCCAAATTTGCACACTGCCATAACAACATACTGGAGTGAGAGATATGGGAGGAAGTGTAAAATAAACTCAGTGAGGAGCAGGGGTGCGGTGGGGACAATACGGGAGCACTGTATTAACATCCGGGGTCCCAGACTATTCAACATCTTACCAGAAGATATCCGAAACACGGCTGGAACCAGTGTAGAAGCCTTCAAGAGGAAACTGGACAAGTATCTTCACCAGGTGCCAGATCAACCAGGCTGTGATGGATATGTGGGGCAGCAGGCCTCCAGCAGCAACAGCCTGGTTGACCAGACGAGCCTGGCCCATGGCCGGGCTCAGAGAGTAGATAAACTCTCGAAACTCTTCAAAGGTATATCAAAGGTGGGGATTTTGCATTTTAATTCAACATGCCAGACTTCTAGGCTGTATATCACTCTTACATATGTAGACATGAAACTCTTTATAAACAGACTCCTCTGCTAGGTGTAGATCTCTTTTTCCAGTAACTACACTTTTGTTGTAGGTCACACTACCAGTCTTGTAGATCACTGCCTGGTAGGTCACACTACCACAGTCTTGTGGATCACTGCCTGGTAGGTCACACTACCACAGTCTGGTGGATCACTGCCTGGTAGGTTACACTACCACAGTCTGGTGGATCACTGCCTGGTAGGTCACACTACCACAGTCTGGTGGATCACTGCCTGGTAGGTCACACTACCACAGTCTTGTGGATCACTGCTTGGTAGGTCACACTACCAGAGTCTTGTGGATCACTGCCTGGTAGGTCACACTACCACAGTCTTGTTTGAGAGATGACAAAAGTCGTGTCGTCAGCAAAGAGAATAGGCATAAGTTGTTGGGATACGCTTGGAAGGTCGTTGATGCATAAAAGAAAAAGGAGGGGACCAAGAATGCTTCCCTATGGTACACCAGTGCCATACAAGTCCACTGGCTGGTAGGTCAAACTACCACAGTCTTGTGGATCACTGCCTGGTAGGTCACACTACCACAGTCTGGTGGATCACTGCCTGGTAGGTCACACTACCACAGTCTGGTGGATCACTGCCTGGTAGGTCACACTACCACAGTCTGGTGGATCACTGCCTGGTAGGTCACACTACCACAGTCTTGTGGATCACTGCCTGGTAGGTCACACTACCACAGTCTGGTGGATCACTGCCTGGTAGGTCACACTACCACAGTCTTGTGGATCACTGCCTGGTAGGTCACACTACCACAGTCTTGTTTGAGAGATGACAAAAGTCGTGTCGTCAGCAAAGAGAATAGGCATAAGTTGTTGGGATACGCTTGGAAGGTCGTTGATGCATAAAAGAAAAAGGAGGGGACCAAGAATGCTTCCTTGTGGTACACCAGTGCCATACAAGTCCACTGGCTGGTAGGTCAAACTACCACAGTCTTGTGGATCACTGCCTGGTAGGTCACACTACCACAGTCTGGTGGATCACTGCCTGGTAGGTCACACTACCACAGTCTGGTGGATCACTGCCTGGTAGGTCACACTACAACAGTCTGGTGGATCACTGCCTGGTAGGTCACACTACCACAGTCTGGTGGATCACTGCCTGGTAGGTCACACTACCACAGTCTTGTGGATCACTGCCTGGTAGGTCACACTACCACAGTCTTGTGGATCACTGCCTGGTAGGTCACACTACCACAGTCTTGTGGATCACTGCCTGGTAGGTCACACTACCACAGTCTTGTGGATCACTGCCTGGTAGGTCACACTACCACAGTCTTGTGGATCACTGCCTGGTAGGTCACACTACCACAGTCTTGTGGATCACTGCCTGGTAGGTCACACTACCACAGTCTTGTGATCACTGCCTGGTAGGTCACACTACCACAGTCTTGTGGATCACTGCCTGGTAGGTCACACTACCACAGTCTTGTGGATCACTGCCTGATAGGTCACACTACCACAGTCTTGTGGATCACTGCCTGGTAGGTCACACTACCACAGTCTTGTGGATCACTGCCTGGTAGGTCACACTACCACAGTCTTGTGTGAGAGATGACAAAAGTCGTGTCGTCAGCAAAGAGAATAGGCGTAAGTTGTTGAGATATGCTTGGAAGGTCGTTGATGTATAAAAGAAAAAGGAGGGGACCAAGAATGCTTTCCTGTGGTACACCAGTGCCAAACAAGTCCCCTGGCACAAACACTAGAATTTCAAAGCAAAAAGAATACAAAAGCTTTGCTCTCGTCCAGTACGTGTACAGTGGACCCCTGGAAATCGGCCGGTCTAATTATCGGCCAGCTTCATTTTCGATCGCTTTTTTCGGCCCAATTTTTCCACGATTATTGGCTCACATACCAGACCTGTCCGCTTGCGCACCTCCCCAATGCAGGCGTCGTGAGCCAGTCTAGCTTTGCTTAACATTGAGTGAACATTACCCAGCGTGCTCATTCAAACTTTTCACAATAAATTTATTGTGTTTATTGATTGTTTAGTGATTGTCACTGTGAAATGAGTCACCATGGGTCCAAAGAAGCTTCCTGTGGTAAAGAAAGTGAGGAACACCATCGAACTGAAGAACGAGACAGTAGAAAAATATGAGAGTGGCGTACGTGTGGGGGAGCTTGCCAGGATGTATAACAAAAACAAATCTACTATCACCTCTATCCTGGCAAAGAGAAAAGAACTCAAGGAAGCTGATGTTGTGAAAGGTGTTGACATGTTTGCCCAAAATAGATAAAAAACAGTGGATGAGGTTGAGAAGTTGTTGGTGGTGTGGATCAACGAAAAAGAGATAGCGGGTGACTGTTTCCATGGCGATAATTTGTGAAAATGCAAGGCAGTTGCACACAGATCTTATCAAGAAAATGCCTGAAACCAGTGCTGATGCGAGTGATTTTAAGGCCAGCAAAGGCTGGTTTGACAGATTTAAGAAACGTAGTGGCATACACAGTGTTGTAAGGCATGGTGAGGCAGCCAATTCAGACAAACATGCTGCTGAAAAGTTTGTAACTGAATTTAATGGGTTTGTAGACACTGAAAAATTCAAACCCCAACAAGTGTTTAATTGTGATGAAACAGGCCTCTTTTGGAAGAAAATGCCAAAGAGGACCTACATTACTCAGGAGGAAAATTTCACTGCCAGGACACAAGCCTATGAAAGACAGGCTAACTCTCATGTTCTGTAGTAATGCTAGTGGGGATTTTAAAGTGAAAACTTTACTGGTGTATCACTGAAAATCCCAGGGTGTTCAAGAAAAACAATGTCACCAAGAGTAAACTGTGTGTGTTTTGGAAGGCTAACACTAAGGCATGGGTCACAAAGCAAATTTTCATAGAGTGGGTCCATCAAGTGTTTGGCCCCAGTGTGAAAAAATACCTTCAGGAAAAGAAATTGGGACTCAAGTGCCTCCTGGTACTGGACAATGCTCCTGCTCATCCTCACACCTTGGCAGACTTTTTGTCTGAGGAGTTCCAGCCCATGGACCAGCAGGTCATTTTAACTTCAAAAAACTGTACACAAAAGCAGTGTTTCAAAAGTGCTTTGAAGTGACCTCGGACACTCAGTTGACCCTAAGAGAGTTCTGGAAAGATCACTTCAGTATCCTCCATTGCATAAGACTTATAGGTAAGGCTTAGAAGGGAGTGACTTCCAGGACTTTGAACTCTGCTTGGAGACAATTGTGGCCAGGTTATGTCCAACAGAGGAATTTTGAAGGGTTTGAGGCTGACCCTGACCCTGACGACCCTGTGCCTGTTGTGGAAGGTATTGTGGCATTGGGCAAGTCCCTGGGGTTGGAGGTGAGTGGCAAGGATGTGGAAGAGTTAGAGGAGGACCACAGGGTAGAGCTAACCACTGAAGAGCTGCAAGAGCTTCATCTGGAACAGCATCAGACCACAGTAGAGGAAATTGATTCACAGGAGGAGGAAGATGGACTTGGTGATGTGCCTTCTTAACGGATTAAGGAAATTTGTTCAATGTGGAATGAGGTGCAAAGTTTCGTTGAAAAATTTCACCCTGAGCAAGCTGAAATAAGCCATCTCTGCAACAAGTTCAGTGCTCCCATCCTATTCCTCATCCTCATATCAGACATTGACAGGGATATAAGCCACAGTGCTGTGTCTTCCTTTGCAGATGACACCCGAATCTGTATGACAGTGTCCACCGTTGAAGACACTGCAAGACTCCAAGCAGACATAAACCAAATCTTTAAATGGGCTGCAGAAAACAATATGAAGTTCAATGATGAGAAATTTCAATTACTCAGATACGGAAAACGTGAAGAAATTAAAATCTCATCGGAGTACAAAACTAATTCCAACCACACAATAGAGCGAAAAACTAATGTCAAAGACATGGGAGTGTTCATGTCAGAGGATCTCACCTTCAAGGACCATAACAATGTAGCAATTGCATCTGCTCAAAAATGACAGGATGGATAATGAGAACCTTCAAAACCAGGGATGCCAAGCCCATGTTGACACTTTACAGATCGCTTGTTCTATCTAGGCTGGAATATTGCTGCACACTAACTGCACCTTTCAAGGCGGGTGAAATTGCTGACCTTGAAAATGTGCAGAGAACCTTCACGGCACGCATAAGTGCGATAAACCACCTCAACTACTGGGAACGCTTGAAGTTCCTAAACCTGTACCTCTAGAACGCAGGCGGGAGAGATACATTATTATATACACATGGAAAATTCTCGAGGGCTTAGTACCAAACTTGCACACAAAAATCACTCCCTACGAAAGCAAAAGACTCGGCAGGCGATGTAACATTCCCCCAATGAAGAGCAGGGGTGCCACTAGCACGTTGAGGGACAACACAATAAGTGTGAGGGGCCCAAGATTGTTCAACTGCCTCCCAGCATACATCAGGGGGATTACCAACAAGCCCCTGGCTGTCTTCAAGCAGGCACTGGACAGGCACCTCAAGTCGGTACCTGATCAGCCGGGCTGTGGTTCGTACGTTGGACTGCGTGCGGCCAGCAGTAACAGCCTGGTTGATCAGGCTCTGGTCCAACAAGAGGCCTGGTCACGGACCGGGCCGCGGGGGCGTTGACCCCTGGAATTCTCTCCAGGTAGACTCCAGGTAGGTAGACAGAGCCATATTCCACTTCAGGGACATGTTAAAGAGGCATCAGAAACAGAGGACTCTTGACAAGTTATTTTTCGAGACAGGGGTCCAGTGACTCTCAAGCTGGTCCTAGTGGCATTAAAAGACCAAGAAGGGAAGTAACCCCAGATAGGGCTTTGATACCTGAAGTCCTAATGGAGGGGAATCCCCCTCCAAACATTAAGTGCTCCCTCACTCCTCCCTATCTTCCAGATGCCAGCAAGTCTCTTCAATAAAGGTAAGTAAATGTTATTTTAAATGTATATTATATTAATTTAATAAATATTATTATGTTTTGTTATTATGTGTTGTGTATGTAAAACTAGTTATTCTTTAAAAAAATGTATTTTTTGTGAAGATTTTTGGGTGTCTGGAACGGATTAATTGTACAGTGGATCCCCGGTTTACGTACTGCTCCAAACTCGAACAATTATGTACATAAGTGTATTTTTGTAAGTGCTTTTGTAAGTGTATTTTTGGGGGTCTAAAAGGGCTAATCTAATTTAGATTATTCCTTATGGGAACAAATTCATTTGATAACGGCACTTGAACAGCATTTTGGAACGAATTAATTACGTAAACCGGGGGTCCACTCTATATTTACATTACTGTATTTCTCATGGGAAATAATGGTTCAGATATCGGCCAGTTTGATTTTAGGCCTAACTCCTGGAACGAATTACGGACGATTTCTGGGGGTCAACTGTACTTTGAAATGATTAAGAGACATGAAAAGAGGTAAAATGTTGTCTTTTCACTGGCTGGCATAAATATACACCAGTGTATAATACTTTAACTGATGTTTGAAAAATTGTTATTAATGTAAACATAGCAAACAACTTCACAATTCAGTACTTCATACAATGTTTAGTGTCTGTACTGGAAAAAACAGTCAAAAGTACTTGTGACTCGACTGCAATTTTTAAACAATTTTATGTTGAAGTATTGTACACAAGATGACACCTTTATGCCAGCTGGGTCAATGTCATCAATGTACTATGTACATATAGTAACATTTTGGGACTAAATGGCCCTGTAGTGTTTGGCTAAGTAGGCCCCCTCTACCATGGGCCATAAGAATAGAAGAGCAGCAGAATGTCTATAGGCCCATGGTAGACTAGGCCTACTCATCCAAACATTACTTACTACACAAAGAAATAAAATTCGATTTAATTAACATAATTTTCCCAGGTAGTAGGTTGGTAGACAGCAACCACCCAGGGAGGTACTACCGTCCTGCCAAGTGAGTGTAAAACGAAAGCCTGTAATTGTTTTACATGATGGTAGGATTGCTGGTGTCTTTTTTCTGTCTCATAAACATGCGAGATTTCAGGTACATCTTGCTACTTCTACTTACACTTAGGTCACACTACACATTCATGTACAAGCATATATATACACACCCCTCTGGGTTTTCTTACTAGTTCTTGTTCTTATTTCCTCTTATCTCCATGGGGAAGTGGAACAGAATTTTTCCTCCATAAGCCATGCGTGTCGTAAGAGGCGACTAAAATGCCGGGAGCAAGGGGCTGTTCGGTGGGAAACGGCCAACGTGTTGAAAGAAAGAAGAATTTTCCCATCTCATCTATTACAAATTTCATACCATGTTTGCTTTATTTCCTTCTGTATAAATATGTAACCACCAGCACCAATGAGCATTTAACACTATGATAACCCATCATCACAATTCATCCTCTTGATAACACGTATACTATACATACCAAATATTCTGATAGTTTGTCTATGTTCAGTTTATGCATATACTTGTCCAATTAACACTTGTTTCATTATAATTAGTAAAGAACACTAAAGAATCAATATTTTACTTTTACTTCTATCATCATCAATATGAAGTGAACAAGATTGCATAGGATGTCAATATTTATTATGTTTCAGGTGATTAGGTTATAGCACAGAGCTTTCAAGGCAATTGAATGGGGAGAAAGGATGAGTATAATGCAACACAGTGCAATAGTAAGGAGGGAAAGAGGGTACTGGCTGCCCATAAACCCCCTCCCCATACCTGTCAACTTCTTGCCACATGTTAGGGAATACTCTTACCAAAAAATAAAACATATTATATCTATGGATATTTTCAGATATCTAACAAACATTAGCTGTTACACATCCATTAATTATAACTAATGTATTTGGTTCAATATGAAGGGTATAGTATTGTGCTTTAGATAAAATTTGTTGATGGTGCCTATAAATCACTGGACTAGATTCCATAAAATTTACTTTCTTTGTAATAGCAGTTGTCTGCCAAATAACCCTTCATCTATACAACATAATGAAATCACTAATATAAGATGACAAATATTTCAAGTACATCTATCCAACAACTCTCTTCAATTACTATATAACACAACTAAAGAAGTACAGTACAGTGGACCCCTGCCTAACGAACACCCTGGAAATCGTACAATTATGTAAGTATAGCCAGCCAGTCATAGCCAGCCATACAGACCAAATAACATCCCTAAACACGAAGATTGAAGATGCTGTCAAGAACTGGAAAACCATGGATACCCAGCTGACCGACTATTTTTCTAACCAAGAAGATAAAAATGAGCAAGATAAGTTATCCAGCGCGGTAATAATTAGCAGTGCACTCTTTCCAAGTGGCATAAACCATACCAACTGCAAAGATGCTGCTCTTCAGACCATAAAAGATCACTTAAATTTAGTAGTACCAGCATCAGAAATAACAGAATCACGTTTACTTGGCACACAAGGTAGAAA
>WNWK01055006.1:0-11388 GCA_009830355.1 Cherax destructor
TCCCCAATACCATGGCTGTAACAACACCCAAACCCACAATACCATGGCTGTTAACAACACCCAACTCACAGTACCATTTTAAAACAAAAACCCAACTCACAATACCATGGCTGTAAAAACCCCAAAAGTACCATTGCTGTAACAACACCCAACCCACAGTACCATGCCTGTCCAAACACCCAACCCACAGTACCATGGCTGGAACACACCCCAACCCACAGTACCATGGCTTCAACAACACCCAACCCACAATACCATGGCTGGGCAATACACAACCCAAAATCCAGGGCCCACAAAAACCCCCAACCCACAATACCATGGGGGCAATACACAACCTACGGTACCATGGCTGGAACAACACCCAACCCACAGTACCATGGCTGAAACAACCCCCAACCCACAGTACCATGGCTGCAACAACACCCAACCCACAGTACCATGGCTCCCAACAACACCCAACCCACAGTCCCATGGCTGCAACAACACTAAACCCACAGTACTATGGATGAAACAACACCCAACCCACAGTACCATGGCTGCAACAACACCCAACCCCCACAGTACCATTGCTGGAACAACACTAAACCCACAGTACCATGGGTGGCCCCAGCACCCAACCCCCAGTACCATGGCTGCAAAAACCCCCAAACCCCAAAAGTACCATGGCAAAAACACACAACTCACAATACCATGGCTGCAACAACACTCTAATACACAATATCATCAACTCCGGGTAAAAG
The DNA here is from genome assembly GCA_009830355.1 of Cherax destructor. Taxonomy (NCBI): domain Eukaryota; kingdom Metazoa; phylum Arthropoda; class Malacostraca; order Decapoda; family Parastacidae; genus Cherax; species Cherax destructor. Next base: position 741 of record WNWK01055006.1, read on the forward strand.
GGACGGGTTCCTCAAACTTCTCATCTTCCCCCCCTTTCCCTTTTGCACTGGACTGAAAGAAGCCACTGGCTTGCAGAACTTTTCCCTGAATAAAGATCCCCTAATGTTGTACAAGTGTCTCATAAACAAGGTTGGTAAAATTACTGAAAATTTTTTAAAGTATTCATTCACGGGTTTTTAATTTTTTTCCTAATATCACCCCAAAAATTTTTTGACTCTGAATATTCACTTTTAACCACCTGTTCCAAATATTCGTGGGTCATCAAAAGTGCGGGGTTATGTGTGTTCGGTTGTTTTCCTCAATTTACGGTGGTTCGACTTCATATCAAAAAAAATCCCAAAATTATATTTCTTTTGTAAAATATACAAACTTGTTTTGACTTTACGATGGTGTTTTGGGAAACAATTATGTACTTTTGGGGATCAAACTTGAGATAATTACCCCTTTAAGGCAGCAAGGCCCCAACTTGTATTCATTTACTTTTTAAATGGATATTTAGTTAAATTTAAAAATTTGTTTATTTTTCTTATTCAGTGACATTTTTTATTTTTTTTTATTTTTATCATATATTCATATTTGACTTTAAAAATTTTACCCCTTTGTTGGGGTTTTCGAAACGTAACCCATTGTTAGTTGACTGGGACCTGTACTTAAGCCACTCAAGATGTAGTGTGTGCAGTTTGGGCCCAGGGAAAAGTTTGTAAATAATTTTGCCCATTTTTTCAAATTGTTAGGCATGTGTATGTGTATGAATGAATTGAAAAAAAAAATTTAAAAAATAAAAAAACATGCATATCACTTTGGGGTGCCAATGGTCGATGACTCTGACAGTTTCCTCGAGGACATCAAGTGAAAAATGGTGAGTTATGTTACTTTTTTTAAATTTGTAAACTCTGGAAAAAATGAAAATAAAAGTGGTAGTGGGTGGCAAAATCTTATAAAAAAAAAAATTATGGGGTCAGATAATAAATTAATGTTTAGTGTGGGGGTTGAAAGAAACATTACACAGATATCCTGTAAAAGGAGGGGGAAACTTATGACAATGTTTGGGTCCCAAATTGGACCATTGCAGTCACACTAACACATGAAGGGTAGGGGAAACCCCTTCTCTCCCTCTTAAAGTTTACTGTTTTTCCCTTCCTTCCTGTGTTAGTCATTAGTTAATGCTCCAAATGAGGCAAAACCTGGTCAAGTTTCTCTTTCCTGTGTCCTTTTTGGTTTTTTCCCAGTCACGGTACAGTGGCCCCCCGATTTTTAAAGGTTCTTATTTCGTAAACTTTCCGTGTTTCGTAAGCTTTTCGTTTTGGAATCGTAAAATGGCTCGTGTTTGTCGATTAGACATGTCTGCCTGCTCCCGCCTGCGCGGGACGCAGGGCCGCCAGTAAACGTTGTTTACCATTGAAAAACATTACCTAGGCGCTCTTTCAAACATTCACACTACATTTGGTGTTTTTTTTGGTAGTTTAGTGATTGTCACTGAAAATAAGCCCCTTGGGTCCAAAAAGTTTCCCAAAGTGGCCCCCCTGGAAAAGAAAGTGAGGAACACCATCAGACTGAAAAAAGAGATTATAGAAAAAATATGAGAGGGGGTGTACGCCCGGGGTGATCTTGCCAGGATGTACAAAAAAACCCATCTACTATCAGCTCTATCTTGGAAGAAATGAGATAAAGGGAAAGTAATGTTGCAAAAGGGTTGATATTTTAAACGAAAAATAGATCGAAAACAGTGGATGAGGTTGAAAGTTGTAGTTGGTGTGGATCCATGAAAAACAGAAAAGCGGGTGATAGTATTTCCTTTGGCGATAATTTGTGAAAAGGCAAAGGAAGTTGCACGCAGATCTTGTCAAGACAATGCCTGCAACCAGTGGTGAGGAAAGTGTTTTAAAAACCAGAAAAGGCGGGTTTTGACAGGTTTAAGAAACTTAGTGGCATACACAGTGTTGTGAGACAGGGGTGGGGGCAGCCAGCTCAGACAAACGTGCAGCTGAAAAATTTGTGCATAATTCCAGGGGTTCGTAGGGCTGAACAATTCCCCCCCCAACAAGTGTTTAACTGTGATGAAACAGGCCTGTTTTGGAAGAAAATACCCAACAGGACCTTCATTACTCAGGGGGGGAAAAAACAGCCAGGACACAAGCCTATGAAAGACAGGCTAACTCTTATGATGGTCCAATGCCAGTGGTGTTTTTTAAAGTGAAGTTTTACTGGTGTATCACTAAAAAACCCCAGACCCTTCAAGAATCACAGTGTTGACAAGAAAAATTTTTGTGTGTGCATTAAAAGGCTAACACCAAGGCATGGGTCACTACGGGGATTTTCAAGGAATGGGTGACTGGAGTGTTTGGCCCTACTTTGAAGAAATACCTCTTGGAAAAAAATTTCCACTCAAGTGCCTCCTGATACTGGACAATGCTCCTTCCCCACCCTCACAACTTTTTTAAGGGAAGTTGGAACAATTTAATTTCATCAGAGTGAAGTTCTTGCCTCCCCCAACCCCTCCTCCCCCTCCCGCCCATGGACCAGCAGGTCATTTCCAACTTCAAAAAACTGTCCAAAGCACTGTTTTAAAAAGTGCTTTGAAGTGAAACCCCAGGACACTGAGTTGACCCTTAAAAGGAAATTCTGGAAAGATCACTTCAACATTGTGCATTGCATACGCCTTATAGATAAGGCTTGGGAGGGGGTGACTTCCAGGACTTTGAACTCTTCTTGGAGACCATTGTGGCCAGGTTTTTGTCCAACAGGGGTTTTTTAAGGATTTGAGGCTGACCCTGACCGACCCCGACGACCCTGTGCCTGTTGTTTGGGCTCTTTTGGCATTGGGGCAGCCTGGGGTTGGAGGTGAGTGGTGAGGGGTTTGGGAAAAGTTGGTGGAGGAGCACAGGGTAGAGCTAACAAGAAAAGCTGCAAGGGCTTCATCTGGAACAGCAACAGACCACAGCTGAGGGTTTTTGCTTCAAAAGAGGAGGGTGAGAGACAGAAGGGGTGCCCTCTTCAGTCTTTAAGGGAAAAGTGTACAAAAATGGAATGAGTTGCAGACATTTGTTGAAAAACACCACCCCGAGAATTAAAAAGAACCTTCTGTGCAGCTACTTCCCCGTGACAGAGCCATGTCGCACTTCAGGAAAGTGTTGAAGGGTCCCAGAAAAAGAGGACTCCCGGACAGTTACTTTACCAGGCCCGGGTCTGGTGACTCTCAAGCTGGTCCTAGTGGCATTAAAAAACCAAAAAGGGAAATAACCCCAAAAGGGGCTTGTTACCTGGGAAATCCTTTTGGAGGGGATTTCCCCTTCCAAACCCCAAATCCCTGCCCCTGTCAGCAACTCTACCTTCCCGATGCCTGCAACTCTTCAATAAAGGTAAAAAATGTATATACAGTATATTAATATATATATTGTTTTTTAAATTTTGTATGTGAATATTTTTTTTTGGAACGGATTAATTGTATTTCATTATTTCTTATGGGAAATAATGGTTGAAATTTTTTAAACTTCATTTAGAGTACTAGCTCCTGGAATGGATTAATTACGATCTCGGGGTCCACTGTAGTGAATTTTAGTTTTTGTGTTGAATGAAAATGGCAGAAAATGATGAAAAGTTGGCAGCATTGTCTCCCGTCTCATCTATTTGTATTACAGTGGACCCCCAGATTCGTAATTAATACGTTCAGAGGGCTACTTATCCGAAAATTACTTAATCCGATTCTATTTTCCCCCTAAGAAATAATGGAAATTCAATTAATCCGTTCCACACCCCAAAAATGTTAACATAAATATTGTTTCCACATTAAATTACACAAAAAAGACTGAGATAAAATTACCACAAATAAAAAAAACAGTAATAACTTGACACTTACCTTTTTAAAGAGTTGTTGTGTGGAAAGAGGGGAAGGAGGAGGGAAGGAGTAAGTTGCTAGTGATTGGAAGGAAATCTCCTTCCATTCCCGGGGTACCAAATTTTTTTGGGGTTATTTTCCCTTTCCCCTTTTTCCCTTTTTAATGCCACTGGGAACCAGGTTGAAGCCCACTGGCCCCTCTCTGAAAAAAAAATCTGTCCGGGGGCTCTGTGTCTGGCATTTCTTTAAAAATTTTGGACACATGGACATCTGGGTATTTTTATTGTGGGCGTTTTGCCACCCAGTGGCTTTATCAATACAGATTCTAGGACATAACTTGGAGACAGTAGAACTATATAAAAAAAGATGAGGTAATCAGCCCCCGCGAACCTCATGCCTGTTTTAGAATCTCCACAACTCGGTTGCTGTTCCCAACCCCAAAGGGCCGGGACTGATTACCTCTTTTTTTGGATATGGTTCTACTGTCCCCGGTTTGCCCTAGAATCTGTATTGATAAAGCCACGGGGCAAACTTTAAAAAAATCCCGGGTTCGCACATTTCAAATTTTCCTTCTTGTTGGTATTGTATACCATTCATGCCCAACCTCATTTCTTTAAAATGTCCCTGAAATGGGACACCACATTGTCATTGTACATTTCCCAAACCCACGGCCTGCAACAGCTTTGGGGGGGTGAAAATCACCCATAAATCTTTGTACATTAGCCCTTTGGGGCCCAAAATCTCCTTAATCTTTGAAGAAGGAACGTCTTCCATCTCTCTTCCCCCTCAACCTCCCCCTGGACCAATTTCCCGAACTGTGGTCTGTTGCCATTGCAGATATTACAACCTCAGGTTCAAGGGCCCCGTTAACCTAAGGTAAAAGGGAACTTGGACAAAAACACAGTAGAAGATCCCTTTGAATTTGTTTTTCCCTTTTTAAAGCAGTTATGAATATATTAAAAACTTTTGTCTTTTCCTTCACCAAGTAAATGAAAAGGGTTTTTACAAAACCAGGTGGTACCTCGACTTACGTTGTTATCACCTTGCGTTATATTCGATATCCTTATAACGTAAGAAATTTTTTGGACATCCGTTGTTTGATTCGTCTTACGCCTTTCGTACCGGACCTGTTCGTTTGGGCCCAGCTGACGCGCACTCCGGGGGGCCCGTCAGTGTGCAAAGGTGTTTACAAGGGGGCGACCCCCCACCCCCCCCACGCATTCATCCCAGTATATTGTCATTATTCCACTGTTTTTAGTGCTTGCAACTGCTAAATAAGCTACCATGGGCCCAAGGGAAAAGACCCTAGTGCTAAGCCTGTGGAAAAAGAGGAACAGAAATATATTTACGATAAAAAATGAAAAAAGGAGATAATGAAAAATATGAAAGTGGAGTGCGTATCAGTGAGCTGGCCAGGCTGTATGGAAAACCCTTTCTACCATCTCTACCATTGTGGAAAAGAAATATTTAAGTAAAATAAAAGGAAGCATTTTGTTGAAAAAGGTTGCATCTGTGATCACAAAACACAGACCACAAGTGCTGGAAAATGGGGAAAAGGTTGTTGGGTGTGGATCAACAAAAACAGTTAGCAGGAGATACTGTTTCGGAGGAATAATATGTGAAAAAAGCAAGGCAGTTGCATGATGATCTCCTTAAGGTTTCAAGAGTGAAGTGAGCAATTTAAAACCAGCAGAGGCTGGTTTCAAAAAAACGTACTGGCATACAATGGTTTTTGAGGCATGGTGGGGAGCCAGGTTGTGACAAAAGTGCGGCTGAAAAAAATGTGCCTGAATTCCCGGAGTACATAGAGGCTGAACAATTCCTCCCCCCCAAGTGTTTTTAAATTTTGATGAAACAGGCCTGTTTTGGAAGAAAATGCCCAACAGGACCTACATTACTCAGGAGGAAAAGGGCACAGCCAGGACACTTAAGCCCCCATGAAAGACAGGCTAACTTTGATGTGTGTGCCAATGCCAGTGGTGATTGCAAAGTGGCCTTTACTGGTGTATCTTTTTTTAAAATCCCAGAGTGTTTGGGAGATGCGGTGTCAACAAGTCTAACTTGTGTGTGATGTGGAAGTCTAACAAAAAAGGGTTGGGTCACAAAAGGGCATTTTCTTAGATTGGTTCAATGAAGTGTTTTTGGGCCCCCGTGTGGGAAAAATATCCGAGGAAAATAATTTGCCACTTAAGTGCCTCCTGATAATGGACAATGCTCCTTTTCATCCTCCAAACTTGGGGAGAAAATTGTGGAGGAGTTTAAATTCATCAAAATGAAGTTCCCCTCCCCCTTACCACTCCTCTCCTCCAGCCCATGGACCAGGGGGGTCATTTTTCCCAAATTTAAAACTCTATACCAAAGCAATGTTTCAAAAATGCTTTGATGTGACCCCCAGACATGAACATAACCCCAGAGTTTTGGGAAAAAAATTTCCATATGCTGCTTTTGTAAAACCCTTTTAGGTAAGGCTTGGGAGGGTGACTACCAGGACTTTGAACTCTTCCCCGGGAAAATTGTGGCCAGACTGTGTCCTAGAGAGGGGTTTTGAAGGTTTTTGGGGGTGAGCCTCAGAACCCTGAGCCTGAGCCGGGGCCCGTTTTGGAAAAAATTGTGGAATTGGGGAAGTCTTTGGGGGTTTGGGTGAGTGGTGAGGGTGTGGAACAGTTGGTGGAGGAGCACAAGGAAGGAAAAAGGGTAACCACTGAAGATCTGCAAAAGGGTTCAACAGCAACTGGAACAAAAAAGCAGAGGTCAGGACAATGGTTCAGAGGAGGAGGGGGGGAGGGGGAAAAAAAAGGAAGAATTTTGCCTTCTTCAAAGGGTTAGGGGGATCTGTGCCAAATGGGTGATGTGCAAGCATTTATGGATGAATATCACCCTAACCATGCTGTTGCAGGCCTTTCTTTTTGGAAACCCGTACAATGACCTGTGGTGTCCCACTTCCGGGATGTTTTAAAATGCCGGGGGCAGATCTCCCGGACCAAAATTTTTGTTGAAAAAGGGGCCCGTGACCCCTCAAGCTGGTCCTAGTGGCATTCAAAAAAAAGGGGAAATAACCCCCAAAGGACTTGGGGCCTCAGTGTTTAAGGAGGATTCCCCTTCCCAAAAACTCATCTCTCCACCTTCTCCCCCCCTCACTTCCTCCCACATCAACAACTCTTCAATAAATGTAAGTGACATGTTTTTTACAATAGTAGTTTTGCATGTGTATTTATGTATTCTTTATTCAATTATTTATTATTTAATGTCCAAAAATTCTAAAAAAATTTTATTTAACTACTTTTTAAGTCTTGGCCGGTTAAATTTATTTCCATTATTTCTTATGGGGGAAAAATTTATTCGTGTTCGTTTTTTCGTCTTAAAAAAAATTGGAACCTCTCTGACGGTTTAAAAAAGTAAAATCAGGGAACTGTATGTAAATATATACAAACAAGTGATTTTACGCCACAGTAGTCAAGGCTAAACAGCAGCCAAAGACAGACAACCTTTCCACAACCAGCTCTTTGCGGGAATTTCCCCAATGACAAACAGCGAGTGGTATCCACGTCACCTTTGTCATTTTTAAAACTGCATTTTAATTGGCTGAACTGAGTCGTTGTTTTGGGTGTTGGGGCCCCAAACCCTTGATGGTTCGCTGGTTGGGGGGGACCCTATGGGGGTGTTTTTCAGGGCTCGAAAAAAGGGTTTCTCTTTGCATCAACACCCCCTCCCCCCAAAGGGGCTAAAGGACGGCCCCACCTCAAATGGGAAAAGGGGTGCCCCCCCATGGCACTTTAAATAAAAAATGGGCAGCCTTTCCCCTAAACCCAAATCCCGCTCTTAGATGGCTAAACTTTTCTCGAGACATAAAGTCCCCAAACTTAAGAGTGAGACAGGCGGTTGGGCTGGGGTAGGTCCAAGGTGCCTGCGGTCGGGTGGCGGGGCCCCCACTAAAAAAACCCCCTGGGAAAAAAAAAAAAGGGCGGGTTTTTCCCCCCAAAAGGGTCCCTAACACCCTAACTAAATGCAATGACTTCTGGACAACACATCAGCTAGCGTATTTTTTTTTGAGCAATGTTTTAAAATTTTTTATATTGTGGGGTTTTGCAACCAATCCCCAAAGAAATGAGTCTGGTATTTTGATTCTTCATGTGGGGGTTTTACCAGAGGGTTGTTTCGTTAGATGGTGACCACCTGAGGGTTTGGCCCGTAGACATCAAAATGCCCCTAATCCCAAAAAGTAGAGCCGGGCCCTCCTTCTCTAAAAGAAAGGGTAGGCCCTCCTTCTCTATAGTAGAGTAGGCCCTCTGGGTGTGGGTTGGTATTTGGCCAAAAAAATTGCCACAGGCTGCAACCCATCACCCCCCAGATTGAAAGGAAGCATTTTGCCCCCACCCCAGACTCACAAGCATCAATCTGCAAGGAAAAGGGTTTTTAAAAAGTCTGGAGACAACAGAATGGGTGCAGTACATAGTAATCTTTTGCTTTTGTAAAGGCATTTTGGGAACATTCTGGGGCCCAAATAAAGGGAACTTTGTGACTGGTAAGTGGGGTTAGAGGTGCAACAATATCTGAAAATTTTTTGGAATCTTCTAAAAAACCCTCCATCCCTAGAAAACGTTGAAGGATTTCCTGTCGGGGAACTGGATAATTTTTAAGGGCCCCAGAATTTTTGAAAATTTTGGGAGCCCTTTGCCCCCTACCTACTGCAGGGCCCCAAAAAATTAATAGAAAGATTGGCCAAAGGATGACTTTGATAAATTAACAGTTAAATGAAAACTCTGGAAGGGGCTCAAAAGAGCCTTAAGCCTAAACACATGTTGGTCCCAAGTGTCCGACGCAACAACTATATCATCTAGGTAGCGGCCCTGCCTTCCCCAAATCCTTTAATAGCCTGATGGATAAGTCTCTGGAATGATGCAGGGGGCACTGTATACCAATTTAAAGACCTCCTGGAATTACGAAAGGGGGAGATTTTTCCCTTTTCCTTATCTGTTAAAGGGACTTGATAGTACACACACAACCCCAAAATAAAAAGAGGAGCTTGACGATGTTTCGGCCCGACTTGGACCATTTACAAAATCACACTAACACACCCGAAAAGGGGAAATCCCCTTCACTAATGTTCCCCCTGGATAATTTTCCTTTAAATTTTCCCCAAAAGAAGGCCAATGAAAGGGGTTTCTTCCTTTTCCCTATACCCCACTGATGTCTTTCTTGATCTTATCCCCTTTGTGTGGACTCTAACTCCTTTTCCTTTCAGGGTAAATTTATTCTCAAACCTTTGGTGTCGCTATGGGCTCTTCCCCTATCTCCTGTTCTTGCTAATTTTTTTACATGGAATACTTGAGACTGTTCTTCTTCCCACTATTGATTCGTCCTTCCTCTGGCTCCGCTATGTAGATGACATTTTTGCTCTTTGGCCTCATGACTTAAGTCTCTTCCAACCTTTTCTTGATGCTCTTAATAATCCCTTTTTAAAGGTTTAAAAAAGCTGATTAGGAATCTAATTCTTTGTTTCCCTTTTCCCTTTTCCGTTCATGCCCCACCGTTCGGGTTTTTGCCTTCCCCGTGTACCGCAAGCCTATGCACAGTGGCATGTACATTCATTACTTCTCTTATTTTTGCCTCCTCTGTCAATAGGAGTGTTCTTATCCCCCCCTCTTTCTCCGTGCTCTCCCGTATCTGTGATCCTCCAGTTTCTTAAAACGAAATTTCCCTCTTCATAATTCATTTTCCCCCCGGGGCTACCTTCCCATTTCAAGACTCTGCTTTCTCTGGTCCAAACGGACTTTCTTCTCTCCCAAAAACCCCCTACTCCTGAGAACTCTCCAGTCCCCCTGCCTTCCCTACATCTCTGGTTTTCTCTTCTCAACAACTCTCTCCGTTCCCTTTGACATCAAACTTACCTTTGTCAGACTAACACTCTTAGCACTAATCTTGTTCATACCTCCCCCCCCTCCACAGGTTTTCCTGGTGTTTCTCTATTTCTTGCTCCTCCCCGTCCCCCTCCAGTACTTCGGAGAAACCGGGCCCATCTCTTTCTGACAGACTCAAGGAGCACAAAAATAGTGTTAGGCTTCCCCACACTAATAATCTCTTTTCTGTCATGTCAGAGATCACAGTCATCCTATTGATTGGTCTTCTGCTAAAACTGTCTACCCTACGTCTAACTTTAGTCGCCGCCCGGTTGAATCCTCCCCATACACAACTTTCCCTGTATGAATCTTAGCCCTGGCTTTGTCTCTGTTTATGCTTTCCTCTCTCATTACATTGTTAAATGCTCTAAACTTCAGAACACCCGTGACTTAACCCGATTCCCTTTCCCTTTTCCCCTCTTCACCCCCCTTTTTCCTCCTTAAGGGTTTTTCCCTTTTTTTCTTTTTTTTTGCCTTGTATTTGTCCTTTATTTTTCGCCTTTCCTTTCCTCCCCACCCGCAAGGGTGGGGGGGCCCCCCCTTGCGGGGTTGCCTTTTATTGGAGTTTTCTCCTCTAAGGGAAAATGACTGTCTCCCCTACTACTATTACTACTACTACCACTTCCCCTTTCTTTCTTCATTAGTACCCCACTCTCTGGTACCCTGCCCTGTCTGCCTGCCTATATTTTACCCACTTCCCCCGTCTCTGTGTGTTAGTGTGACTTTTAAAAAGGTCCCCAAATCGGGCGAAAAGTCGTTAAAAACTCCTCCCCTTTTATATGTGCGGGTTGTGTGTGTATTGTTTTAGTCACGGTATTGTGCCTTTTTTTTTATTTACTTAATAGTAACCTTTAAGGTCCAAAATTTTGGGTACAAAAATAGCCTCACCTTACGGTAATCTTTTGCACATTCGGA
>WNWK01055007.1:0-11387 GCA_009830355.1 Cherax destructor
CTCTCCACAGGTTGATAATGGCTCTGGGTTCCGTCTCTCCACAGGTTGATAATGGCTCTGGGTTCCGTCTCTCCACAGGTTGATAATGGCTCTGGGTTCCGTCTCTCCACAGGTTGATAATGGCTCTGGGTTCCGTCTCTCCACAGGTTGATAATGGCTCTGGGCTCCGCCTCTCCACAGGTTGATAATGGCTCTGGGTTCCGTCTTCCACAGGTTGTTAATGGCTCTGGGTTCCGTCTTCCACAGGTTGATAATGGCTCTGGGTTCCGTCTCTCCACAGGTTGATAATGGCTCTGGGTTCCGTCTCTCCACAGGTTGATAATGGCTCTGGGTTCCGTCTCTCCACAGGTTGATAATGGCTCTGGGCTCCGCCTCTCCACAGGTTGATAATGGCTCTGGGTTCCGTCTCTCCACAGGTTGATAATGGCTCTGGGTTCCGTCTCTCCACAGGTTGATAATGGCTCTGGGCTCCGTCTCTCCACAGGTTGATAATGGCTCTGGGTTCCGTCTCCTCCACAGGTTGATAATGGCTCGGGGGCTCCGCCTCTCCACAGGTTGATAATGGCTCTGGGTTCCGTCTCTCCACAGGTTGATAATGGCTTTGGGTTCCGTCTCTCCACAGGTTGATAATGGCTCTGGGTTCCGTCTCTCCACAGGTTGATAATGGCTCTGGACTCCGTCTCTCCACAGGTTGATAATGGCTCTGGGTTCCGTCTCTCCACAGGTTGATAATGGCTCTGGGCTCCGCCTCTCCACAGGTTGATAATGGCTCTGGGTTCCGTCTCTCCACAGGTTGATAATGGCTCTGGGCTCCGCCTCTCCACAGGTTGATAATGGCTCTGGGCTCCGTCTCCACAGGTTGATAATGGCTCTGGGTTCCGTCTCTCCACAGGTTGATAATGGCTCTGGGCTCCGTCTCTCCACAGGTTGATAATGGCTCTGGGTTCCGCCTCTCCACAGGTTGATAATGGCTCTGGGCTCCGTCTCTCCACAGGTTGATAATGGCTCTGGGTTCCGTCTCTCCACAGGTTGATAATGGCTCTGGGCTCCGTCTCTCCACAGGTTGATAATGGCTCTGGGTTCCGTCTCTCCACAGGTTGATAATGGCTCTGGGTTCCGCCTCTCCACAGGTTGATAATGGCTCTGGGCTCCGTCTCTCCACAGGTTGATAATGGCTCTGGGTTCCGTCTCTCCACAGGTTGATAATGGCTCTGGGCTCCGTCTCTCCACAGGTTGATAATGGCTCTGGACTCCGTCTCTCCACAGGTTGATAATGGCTCTGGGCTCCGTCTCTCCACAGGTTGATAATGGCTCTGGGTTCCGTCTCAACACAGGTTGATTATGGCTCTGGGCTCCGTCTCTCCACAGGTTGATAATGGCTCTGGACTCCGTCTCTCCACAGGTTGATAATGGCTCTGGGTTCCGTCTCTCCACAGGTTGATAATGGCTCTGGGTTCCGCCTCTCCACAGGTTGATAATGGCTCTGGGCTCCGTCTCTCCACAGGTTGATAATGGCTCTGGGTTCCGTCTCTCCACAGGTTGATAATGGCTCTGGGCTCCGTCTCTCCACAGGTTGATAATGGCTCTGGACTCCGTCTCTCCACAGGTTGATAATGGCTCTGGGTTCCGTCTCTCCACAGGTTGATAATGGCTCTGGGTTCCGTCTCTCCACAGGTTGATAATGGCTCTGGGTTCCGTCTCTCCACAGGTTGATAATGGCTCTGGGCTCCGTCTCCACAGGTTGATAATGGCTCTTGGCTCCGTCTCTCCACAGGTTGATAATGGCTCCTGGCTCCGTGAGCTCTTATCATACCTGTTCGTAAACTATGTATGGAATATCTTTACCACTTGACTGTAGGTTCTTCCACTTTCTGACCACTCCAAGTACCAGCTCAGGCAGGCTGTGTGGGCCAGTTGCTAGCAGCAACAGCCTGGTTGTGCAGGCCATCAACAGCCTCAGGACAAGAAAGATTTTAGACTTCCTAGCTAGCAGAAATCCTTATCCAGAATATATCTCCAGCCTTAGCACCTGGGGATATGTTACTGTGCACTTAGGGATATTTTATGCTTCAGCACCTGTCTACACATTTTGTGGCTCTACACATATTTTATGTTTCTCTACACATTTGTGGCTCAACTCATATTTTATGTTTCTCTACACATTTTATGTGGATCTACACACATTTTATGTGGCTCTACATATTTTATGTGGCTCAACACATATTTTATGTGGCTCAACACATATTTTATTTGGCTCAACACATATTTTATGTGGCTCAACACATATTTTATGTGGCTCAACACATATTTTATGTTAGACGCTACAAATTATAATTTGTTTTGCATTTCAGGAAATTTTACGACTCTGTGCGTTTGGGGAAATATATCTATTTGATGATATTTTAACAGGAAGGATATTTTGTGTGTATATACATGAATATGTTGTATTAATTATGTGTGTGGAGTATTTTATATGTTGTATAATTGAGGAATGTCATATGTTGTATAACTGTGGAATATTATGTTATATAACTGTGGAATATTATGTTGTATAACTGAGGAATATTATGTTGTATAACTGTGGAATATTATGTTGTATAACTGTGGAATATTATGTGTTGTATAACTGTGGAATATTATATGTTGTATAACTGTGGAATATTATATGTTGTATAACTGTGGAATATCATATGTTGTATAACTGTGGAATATCATATGTTGTATAACTGTGGAATATCATATGTTGTATAACTGTGGAATATCATATGTTGTATAACTGTGGAATATCATATGTTGTATAAATGTGGAATATCGTATGTTGTATAACTGTGGAATATCATATGTTGTATAACTGTGGAATATCATATGTTGTATAACTGTGGAATATTATATATACTGATGTACAACAACTGAATAATTTATGCACTGGAATATTTCTGGCGACCTCTCTGGCCGCATATATTTTACTGGCGGGATTGAAGTGCCGATATAACCTAATATTCTCTTGGCCAGAGCGTGACTGGCAGGCTGTGTGGCTGGCAGGCTGTGTGGCTGGCAGGCTGTGTGGCTGGCAGGCTGTGTGGCTGGCAGGCTGTGTGGCTGGCAGGCTGTGTGGCTGGCATGGTGTGTGGCTGGCAGGCTGTGTGGCTGGCAGGCTGTGTGGCTGGCAGGCTGTGTGGCTGGCAGGCTGTGTGGCTGGCAGGCTGTGTGGCTGGAGTTGGTTGGAGGTGACTGTAATGTGTTGTACAGGTGTATCACCTCTGATGGGTATGTTATAGATGTAAGTTATGCATCACCCCTGGTGTATGCTACAGATATACGTATGTATCACCCTTGGTGTATGCAACAGATATACGTATGTATCACCCCTGGTGTGGGCTACAGATGTACGTATGTATCACCCCTGGTTTGTGCTACAGATATACGTAGAAGACACTGAAAAATTACAGGAGGACATAAGCAGGGTCTTCCAGTGGGCAGTGGAGAACAACATGACGTTCAATGGTGATAAGTTTCAGCTGCTGAGGTATGGAAAAAATGAAGAACTCAAAAGGAACACTATATACAAAACGCAAGAGGGTCACCACATAGAACGAAAGGAACACGTTAAGGACTTGGGAATAATTATGTCTGCTGATCTGTCGTTTAAAGACCATAACAAGACAAAGATCACAACAGCCAGGAAGATGACGGGGTGGGTATTGAGAACTTTCAAAACAAGGGAAATAATGCCGATGGTGACACTCTTCAAATCGCTAGTGCTCCCTCACTTAGAATACTGCTCTGTGCTGACGGCCCCGTTCAGGGCAGGAGAAATATCAGAGCTGGAACAAATTCAGAGATCGTTTACGGCTCACATTGAGCCATCGAAACATCTAAATTATTGGGAACGCCTTCAAGTCTTGAACATGTACTCATTAGAGCGGAGGAGAGAGAGATACATGATAATATATACTTGGAAAGTACTTGAGGGCCTGGTCCCAAATCTGCACACTGCCATAACAACATACTGGAGTGAGAGATATGGGAGAAAGTGTAAAATTTACCCAGTGAGGAGCAGGGGTGCGGTGGGGACAATACGGGAACACTGTATTAACATCCGGGGTCCCAGACTATTCAACATCTTACCAGAAGATATCCGAAACACGGCTGGAACCAGTGTAGAAGCCTTCAAGAGGAAACTGGACAAGTATCTTCATCGGGTGCCAGATCAACCAGGCTGTGATGGATATGTGGGGCAGCGGGCCTCCAGCAGCAACAGCCTGGTTGACCAGGCAAGCACCAGACGAGCCTGGCCCATGGCCGGGCTCTGAGAGTAGATACTCTCGAAACTCTTCAAAGGTCAAAGGTAAGGTCACCTCTAGTGTGTGTGATATAGATGTACATGTGTATCACCTCTAGTGTGTGTGATATACAGATGTACATGTGTATCACCTCTAGTGTGTGTGATACAATGTACATGTGTATCATCTCTAGTGTGTGTGATACAGATGTACATGTGTATCATCTCTAGTGTGTGTGATACAGATGTACATGTGTATCATCTCTAGTGTGTGTGATACAGATGTACATGTGTATCATCTCTAGTGCGTGTGATATAGATGTACACATTAGCTTGTGATGTGTATATGCGGGCTACTGATGTACACATTAACGTGCGTTAACTGTGTGCACTCTACTTAGGTACACACGTGTAGGTTACATTAACATACATATGTGAGAGCTGTGCGTGTGACTACTGTCTTATATCTTGGCCAAGTTACTGAGTTACCATTCCAATGGAATGGTTAAGGAAGCTATTAGTGTCCGCATTTGCATGTGTAAGACCCTCATGCAGCTGCACAAAAGATTTATCCCAAGATTCTTTTCTCGGTGCCTTTGTTGCTAAAGTTGTACGCTGGAACACTGAGTAAGTGTTCATACCCTGGGGCTTGCTGAAGACTTGGTCTGCTGCTGCTGCTGCTGCTGCTGCTGCTGCTGCTGTACCAGTACAGTACCTTGATTCAACTAGCCAGTCACAAGGAAGCCCACAAAAATTTTGAAGCGATGTGGTACACTTGTAAAACAACTTTGGCAGACTTGCCTTCCCTCCTGGTTGCCACGGTTTGACCGTGTCTTGTGCTTGCATTTGCCTCATTATACATAGTTGTAAATACTGTACATAGGCTATATATGTTATAAATACCAGTTTATTCTTTGGTGAAGGAAATATATTAATTTATTTTCTGCTGTCTTTTTGCTCGTTCCTAAGTGATTATCACATTACGGTAAGGTATGCAGACCATATATACACCTGTGTACATAATAGTTCATGAGCTTTCCACTGCCACGAATGTGCTCGGCGTTAGGAGTGGCATGTCTAGTGTACTTACTGGACACCCAACGTCATGTATGGTGTAGTGGACTAAGCTGTCGAGAGTAGCTAGTTTTCCTGAATGTTCACTAAATGACTCAGGTTCAGTCCCCTGCTGGTTGCAGTATGGTATTTGCTTTAAAACCACTTGTTTCTGTGGATGCATTAATGTGTATATATATATATCCTGCCAAATAGATAAAACTTGCGATTTTGGCTTAAATAGCAATGATCTTCTTGCCTAATAAGGCAAGCAAAAAATTGTGTATGCAATAATTTGGCAAAATTATTCTGAGCTTAATGAAAAAAATATATATTTCATTGTGTGTGTTTATTATTAAATTATAATAAACTTATCTAAGTTGGATTAGGCTAAATTAAATTGCACTTGTTATAAGGTTAAGTAAGCTTTCTAAGGTTCTTTTGGTATAAAAATTATATTACAATTGGAAATGGGGCTTTGTCCAAGCGGTGAATGATAAAGCTCTTCGGAGGCTTGTTACTTTATTTGGGTTCTAATACACAGGCAGTGTATTATGGGGCCCAGGCCCGGAGGGCCATGTCCGTGAGAGAGTGACAAAATAAACGCTTGTTTACTGAGTGACGTCGGCTGCCAGAGTGAGGCAGGGTAAGCGTGGTGCAGGCTGAGCTTGGTAGGCCTATGCCACTAGGTGTCAGCACCATAGTGCCACGAAATATGAACCCAACTGGGTATACATCACTCGGCCACCTACCCATGGTCGTCCTTGACCATGATTGACTGAAAAAAAACCTTGGTCTCTCTCAGGAACAGGGCACAGAACACAGAATAAAAACATATATATATACATGTATATATATATATATATATATATATATATATATATATATATATATATATATATGTCGTGCCGATTAGGTAAAACTGGTCAATTAGCAAGAACTCATTTAAAATTAAGTCCTTTCTAAAATTTTTCTTATACTTTTAAAGATATATTTTTTTCATTTATGATAATGTAAAAACTTATAATTTTGTACCAAGAGAAACTTTGAAAACCTACCTAACCTTATTACAACAAGCGCAGTTTAATTTAGCCTGACCCAACTAAATATATTTTAGATACGCTAACATTAATTTAATAATAAACAAACACAATGAAATATATTTTTTTCGTTATGTTCAGAATGATTTTAAGGAAATTATTGCATACACAAATTTTCACTTGTCTTATATGGCAAGGTGAGCGTTGCTATTTAAGCCAAAATCGCAAGTTTTACCTAATCGGCACGACATATATATATATATATATATATATATATATATATATATGTGTGTGTGTGTGTGTGGACATGGACAAAAAAAAAACTTCCTACAGGGAAAGAAGAAAAAAAAGGGGGGTGTGCTAAAACATCATGGTCCAAGGCAGTGAGCACTGCATGCTTTCCTGCGTCTGGACAGATACTGGAACACAAGAGACATCCCTGCTGCTGAGCTGTTGTGTATCTGGGTACGGTTTCGTCTGGAATGGTAAAGCAGTCATCGTAGTAGCTGCAGGGTTCACTCAACCTGGGGCACAACCTGCTGGTGCCTTTCAGCCGTTTCCCACCAAGTCAGGGTGGCCCGAAAAAGTAAAACTTTCTGATGAAAGTTTTTCTTTTTCGGGCCACCCTGCTTTGCCAGAGGAGCACTTACACGACAGTTATAAAACTGCAACATTAACACTCCTCCTTCAGAGTGCAGGACTGCAGGCACTGTACTTCCCATCTCCAGGACTAAAGTTCAGCCTGCCGGTTTCCTTGAATATATATATATATATATGTGTGTCGTGCCGAATAGGTAAAACTTATGTTCTTCGCTTAAATAGGAACTCTCGTCTTGCTGAACAAGGCAAGCAGAAATTTGCGTATGCAATAATTTCGTGAAAATCATTCTGAACCTAACGAAAAAAGTATATTTCATTGTGTTTACTATTAAATTATTGTAAACTTATCTAAAATATATTTAGTTGGTTTACTATTAAATTATTGTAAACTTATCTAAAATATATTTAATTGGATTAGGCTAAATTAATTGCGCTTTTTATAATAAGGTTAGGTAAGTTTTCTAAGGTTCTTTTGATACAAAATTATTAATTTTTTACATTAAAATAAATGCAAAAAAATTTTAAACGTATAAGAGAAGATTTTAGAAAGGACTTAATTTTAAATGAGTTCTTGCTAATTGACCAGTTTTACCTACACGGCATGAACAACACACACACACACACACACACACACACACACACACACACACACACACACACACACACACACACACACACACACACACACACACACACACACACACACACACACACACACACACACACACACACACACACACACACACACACACACACACACACACAATATATATATATATATATATATATATATATATATATATAACGGGATGCTTGAATGTGCGTGGATGTAGTGGATGATAAGAAAGAGATGATTGCTGATGTTATGAATGAAAAGAAGTTGGATGTCCTGGCCCTAAGTGAAACAAAGCTGAAGGGGTAGGCGAGTTTCAGTGGGGAGAAATAAATGGGATTAAGTCAGAGTATCTGAGAGAGTTAGAGCTAAGGAAGGGGTAGCAATAATGTTGAGGGATCAGTTATGGAAGGAGAAGAGGGAATATAAATGTATAAATTCAAGGATTATGTGGATCAAAATAAGGGTCGGATGCGAAAAGTGGGTCACAATAAGCGTGTATGCACCTTGAGAAG
This sequence comes from Cherax destructor, assembly GCA_009830355.1. Lineage (NCBI taxonomy): Eukaryota > Metazoa > Arthropoda > Malacostraca > Decapoda > Parastacidae > Cherax > Cherax destructor. Next base: position 8,104 of record WNWK01055007.1, read on the forward strand.
AGAGGAGTGTAGAGGAGAGAGAGAGAGATTTTGGGAGATGTTAAGCGAATGTTTAGGAACTTTTGAACCAAGTGAGAGGGTAATTGTGGTAGTGGACCTAAATGCTAAAGTACGAGAAACATTTAGAGAGGGTGTGGTAGGTAAGTTTGGGGTGCCAGGTGTAAATGATAATGGGAGCCCTTTAATTGAACTTTGTATAGAAAGGGGTTTAGTTATAGGCAATACATAATTTAAGAAAAAGAGGATAAATAAGTATACAAGATATGATGTAAGGGTAGACTTCAGGATGTACATGTTTATAGAGGGGCCACAGATATATCAGATCACTTTTTAGTTGTAGCTACAGTGAGAGTAAAAGGTAGATGGGATACAAGGAAAATAGAAGCAGCAAGTAAGAGAGAGGTGAAGGTTTATAAACTAAAAGAGGAGGCAGTTAGGGTTAGAAATAAACAACTATTGGATGATAGATGGGCTAGTGAGAGTATAGGCAACGGGTCGAAGATGTATGGAGTAGGTTTAAGAATGTAGTTTTAGTGTGTTCATTAGAAGCTTTGGTTATAGGAAAGTGGGTGCGGAGGAAGAAGAGCGATTGGTGGAATGATGATGTAAGAAGAGTAGTAAGGGAAAAAGTTAGCATATGAAAGGTTTTACAAAGTAGAAGTGATGCTAGGAGGGAAGAGTATATGGAGAGAAAAAGAGAGGTTAAGAGAGTGGTGAAGCAATGAAAAAAGAGAGCAAATGAGAGAGTGGGTGAGATGTTATCAACGAATTTTGTTGAAAATAAGAAAAAGTTTTGGAGTGAGATTAATAAGTTGAGGAAGCCTAGGAACGAATGGATTTGACATTTAAAAATAGGAGAGGAGATTATTAAATGGATAGTTAGAGGTATTGGGAAGATGGAGGGAATATTTTGAGGAATTGTTAAATGTTGATGAAGATAGGAAGCTGTGATTTCGTATATAGGGCAAGAAGGAATAACATCTTGTAGGAGTGAGGAAGAGCCAGTTGTGAGTGTGGGGAAAGTTCGTGAGGCAGTGGTAGAATGAAAGGGTAAGTGCAACTGGGATTGATGGGATAAAGATAGAAATGTTAAAAGCAGGTGGAGATATAGTTTTGGAGTGGTTGGTGCTTTATTTAATAAATGTATGGAAGAGGGTAAGGTACCTAGGATTGGCAGAGAGCGCATAGTTCCTTTGTATAAAGGTAAAGGGACAAAGAGAGTGCAAAAATTATAGGGGAATAAGTCTGTCGAGTATACCTGGTAAAGTGTATGGTAGAGTTATTATTGAAAGAATTAAGAGTAAGACGGAGAGTAGGATAGCAGATGAACAAGGAGGTTTTAGGAAAGGTAGGGTGTAGACTAAGTGTTTGCAGTGAAACATGTAGCTGAACATATTTAGATAAGGGTAAAGAGGTGTTTGTGGCATTTATGGATTTGGAAAAGGCGTATGACAGTGGTTAGGGGGCAATGTGGCAGATGTTGCAGGTGTATTGAATAGGAGGTAGGTTACTGAAAGCAGTGAAGAGTTTATACGAGGATAGTGAGGCTCAGGTTAGAGTATGCAGGAGAGAGGGAGATTATTCCCAGTAAAAGTAGGCCTTAGACAAGGATGTGATGTCACCGTGGTTGTTCAATATATTTATAGATGGGGTTGTAAGAGAAGTGAATGCGCGGGTGTTGGCAAGAGGTGTGGGTCAAAAGATAAGAATCTAACACAAAGTGGGAGTTGTCACAGCTGCTTTTTGCTGATGACACAGTGCTTTGGGAGATTCTGAAGAGAAGTTGCAGAGGTTGGTGGATGAGTTTGGTAGGGTATGTAAAAGAAGGAAATTGAAAGTGAATATATGAAAGAGTAAGGTGATGAGGATAACAAGATTAGGTGATGAAAGATTGGATATCAGATTGGAGGAGAGTATGGAGGAGATGAATGATTCAGATATTTAGGAGTGGACGTGTCGCAGATGGGTCTATGAAGGATGAGATGAATCATAGAATTAATGAGGGTAAAAGGGTAAGTGGTGCACTTAGGAGTCTGTGGAGACAAAGAACTTTGTCCATGAAAGCAAAGGGGAATGTATGAGAGTATAGTTATACCAACACTTATATGGGTGTGAAGCATGGGTGATGAATGTTACAACAAGGAGAAGGCTGGAGGCAATGGAGATGTCATGTCCGAGATCAATGTGTGGTGTGAATGTTGCAGAGAATTCGAAGTGTGGAAATTAGGAGGAGGTGCGGATTACCAAGACTATTATCCAGAGGGCTGAAGAGGGGTTGAGGTGGTTTGCATATGTAGAGAGGATGGAACAAAGTAGAATGACTTCGAGATGTATAAATCTCTAGTGGAGGGAAAGCGGGGTAGGGGTCGGCCTAGGAATGGTTGGAGGAGGGGTAAAGGAGGTTTTGTGTGCGAGGGGCTTTGACTTCCAGCAAGCATGCGGAGCGTATTTGATAGGAGTGAATGGAGACAAATGGTTTTAATACTTGACGTGCTGTTGGAGTGTGAGCAAAGTAACAGTTATGAAGGGATTCAGGAAACCGGCAGGCCGGACTTGAGTCCTGGGGATGGGAAGACAGTGCCTGCACTCTGAAGGAGGGGTGTTAATGTTGCAGTTTTATAACTGTAGTGTAAGCATGCCCTGGCAAGACAGTGATGGAGTGAATGGTGAAAGTTTTCTTTTCGGGCCACCCTGCCTTAGTGGGAAAAGCCGATGTGTTAATAAATAAATAAAATAAATAAATAAATTATATAAATATATATATATATATATATATATATACATACATACATTTATTATTTCCATGGGGAAGTGGAACAGAATTCTTCCTCCGTAAGTCATGCATGTCGTAAGAATCGACTAAATGCCGGGAGCAAGGGCTAGTAACCCTTCTCCAGTATACATTACTGAAGATACAAGAGAAACTTTGTTTTTCTCTTTGGGCCACCCACCTTGGTGGGAAGTGGCAGATTTTTTGAAAGAAGATATATATATATATAAATGTCGTCCGATTAGGCACTTCTTGCCAATAAAACAAGCGAAAATTTGTGTAAACAATAATTTCGCAAAATCTCTGAACCTAACGAAAAAATATATTTCAATGTGTTTGTTTATTATTAAATTAATGTTAACGTATCTAAAATATATTTAGTTGGTTAAAAGGTTAAAATTAAATTTCGCTTTTGTAATAAGGTTAGGTAGGTTTTCAAAGTTTCTCTTGGTACAAAATTATAAATTTTTACATTAACATTAATGAAAAAAATATATATCTTTAAACGTATAAA